>MNAD01001226.1:0-15800 GCA_001895945.1 Trametes pubescens | reverse complement strand
TCTTCTCGTCCCGTGCAGCACTCGCGGTAGAACGCTTCGACCTTGTCCATGCTCCACCAGTCATCCTCCGCACTGGACTCGGCGTTGGAGGGGCTGCCTCTGACCACGCGCCGTCTGCGCTCCGCCTCACGCTCTTCAATGGACCGTTTCTCCTCCTTGAGCGACGGCGTGGAGGGCGGGTTGGTCGACATGATAGGGTATATCATAGTCATCTCCGGGAGGATGAAATGTGCACGCTTAAGCGTGCTGGCTTCATCCTTGGCAGCATCGGGTTGCTGGCTCTGGGTTGGCAGGATCTTGGAGATGCGCGCGAAGAACGAGGGTTGCGGGGGAGGAGGGCGCTTCAAGATGGACTTGCCCGGGGTCGGAATGGTCACTGCGGACGACGATGCTGACGGCGACAACATCGCTGCATGTCAAATGGGTGGTGGAGGTTGGGGAGATCGCGAGACTCGCTTCACAGGACGATGGCCAGGGTTCCGGGCAGCGTTACCGCCCTTGAGCCAATCCGCCAAGAGATCTAGCAGTGGTAAGTCCCAGAAGTTCAGAACTGAAGTGAACTAGATCTTGGTTACGAAGGGGTGTTAGCAAAGTAGCCTGATGCTATAACAGACTTACAACTCCTCAGTAACTGTTCGATTACCCCTGTTAGTACCCGTTAGCGCGCTATTAGAGCGGCCCGACGCGTCGGCAGCCACGTGGGCATCGAAGAAGCAAACCTTAATACCCCTGACTGTTTGCAGCACTCTGCCTTTCAGGCACGTACTCATTTGGACTCCTTACAGCCACCATGTTCTGCGAAATATCGCTAGTCCTAAAAATCGGTCACTATTATTAATATTCACTCGTTTTGACCGATGGAATGGCACGTCGACTTGATACTCACTCAGAATTTACACTGGCCGACCGGGCAACTTCTGCACCGGCCCCAACACGAACGGTATCTTCGTGAGGTGATAGCTCGCTATGAACGCATCTTCCGCAAAATCAGCTATACCTGATCCACGCAGCGTCTTGATATTATGACCGTAACCAGTTGTGCTCTTTGAACCATCCGGAGACCCGTGTTATGTCGCGAATGAGATCGCACCTTACTCCGAGTCCTTGCATCGAAGGATGATGCGAGCGCGCTTGACATTACTTCTAGTACATCGATACTTTGTGGATCTACAAGACGATATAAATAGTACCAAGAGAGGCTACAATATTGGTTTACTGTCGGGGGAGACTAGGCTACAAGAAATTAGGGACTCAATAGGGTAGCAGACTCAGCACACATCCATATACTCGCGGCACTGGCTGTACAGCCGCGCCCATCGACCTCCGTTCCATTCGCGGATCCTCGCCCAACAATCGTGAGGGGAGACCTTCTCTATCCATATCCTGCGCAAGCGTTTCAGCCCACCTCCCGCGCGATTCCGAGGAACGGTTACTCACAGCACGGCGCACAGGGCAAAATCAGCATAGGTGATGTCCTGTCCCATGGCAACAACGCCGTTGCGGTCGGATTGATTTTTGTCGAGCACAGACGCGAGGAAGTTGAACTGTTCCTTCACGGCAAGCCACGCCTGGTCGTGCTGTGCCGCGGCGGCACCGCCGAGGTGCGCGCCCGACCCAACTGCGGGCGCCCCGCACCTGAAGTGCGCCTGGCTGCGTTCAGGTAGCCGCTGGTGCGTGAGCGGGACGAGGATCGGCAACAGCGGCCGCACGAAGATCTCTTGCACGTAGTGCACGAATAGCGTCTGCATCGCGCGCGAGCCCTCGGGGAAAATGGAGCGGGCAGGATAGGTTGCCTCGAGGTACTCGGCGATTGTGTTCACGTTGGAGAGCACGAGGGGCGCGGTCTTGGACCGGAGCGTGTCGACGATCACGGGGAGGTTGTAGACGGGGCGACCGTCGGACTTTTGAGCGGAGGGCGGGGCGCCGATCGCGCGGAGAGTGGCTTCGACTTCGGGAAAATCGAGCCATACGGTACGGTGTGGGAGGCGTTTGTAGTTCAAGATGAGCCTATGTAGCGGTCAGAGACGCTGAAATGGCTGCGAGGGAGGTGACTCACCGTATACGCCATATATTGGGGGCCCACGGCTGGGGTACCGTAGAGCGGACGTCGTAGAGAGTGATACCAGAGGTGGACATGGTCGCTGAGGGACACACTCGTCGGTCGACACCCATCCTTTATTCGTGGGCGCAGAGGTGCAGGCGCAGTACCAGGATGAGAGTGCGCGGGGAGTCGCCGCAACAGGGGAACGGTGATTAGCGGCAAGGGACAGCTTGCTCCGAGGTGTAAACAGCCGGACTCTAGTATCAACGCGCGCGCAGGGGCGGAGTGATAGATCCCGGAGCGTGCGTTTACGTTTCATGGGCGGCATCCTAGAAGGGCCCTCCTCCTACGTCAGTGAGGCTAGATCATGGAGGAGTTGACGTCTCCCCGGACAATTGGGAGGCGGTCCCGATAGCTGCCTTGAGTCATAAAAGGACTTGCTAGGACAGCCTCCAGATCCAAGGGAGACTCGAGGCACTGGTAGACAGAATGTGACAGCGTGAACATCGGAGCGAACCGAGAACATACCAGAGCATCCGGAGAAGTATACGCCGTAGTGACAAGCCATGTTATATGACGTTATGATTTACCCCAGGCAACCCGGGGGCCTCTCAGTTGTCGTGCCAGCGTGGTGTTGTGGTTTACGGTGTGGTTTGCGAAGTGGTGTGGACGATGCCTCGAGGCATGAGCACAGCATTGATAGAATTGGGAGGAGCGCTCTTGCCACGTGACGCTCCTAGGCCGTCAGGAAGTCGCCCAAGCTCGCCGCCTGTCGATCGCGCGCCACACAAGCGCCCGACGCGACGCGTCTCTCGGGCTCTCTCCCACTCACTCTCCTCTTTCGCTCGCGACCATCGCCCTGCTCAGCGCTCAGCGCTCAGCGCTCAGCGCTCAGGCGCGTTCCAACCCCTCGCTCTCTTCTGTCTGCCTATGCGTCCTCGCGGCTACTGATAGACTGACCTCGCCTCGCCCTCTGTGCGTTCGCTGGTCAGTAGCCTCGTGCGGACGCGTTCCTGCCACACCCGTCCGTTCTCCACTCGCAGCTGCCGATCCACGGTCCAACACTCGCGACCGTCTCGTCTCTCCTGCGCCTTGCACATCTGCTGCTTCCCCGCCCGCTCTGCCCGCTCGCTGCGTCGCCGCTGCTGCCCTTGTACGGCGGCACACTCTTCAAGCTTCAGTACTCAGAATCTATGGCACGAACTTGGCTCGCACATGCCGAGCGTTCTTTCGAAAACGCGTCCTCATACTAACAGCGTATATGCGCGTTCGTTTATGCCCGGCCCCGACAAATTCCAGCAAATCTGATCACCCGACGGTGGCACAACGTCCGTACGTCCGGCCTGCGCTGTGATACGAACGGCGACGCTGGCGACACGCCCCGCCCTAGGACTCGTCTAGTAACAGGCTGGCGCCATGCTGCTCTTATTACAGCTCACGTCTGCGCCCCGCATGCTGGCTCAAGACTCAGACTGACGAGGATCTGTCCCAACGTCTCGGTGTTCTCTATCGCCTCGAGGGGTAACTCGAAGCCTCCCCTCAGCTGTCGTTCTCCACTCGTACCTGTCGGCTCTTTCGTCTACTAGCTAGTACTACTAGTCCGCCATCTGGCGCTCCGCCTGCTCTCCGCGCCCCGATCCTGACTTCTGCGGCCGCTGTTCTCTTCAGTAGAGCTCGAGCATCACTCTGGCAGCGCGTTCTCGCCATCATAACTCGTCTGCACTACTAGTTTTTACTGGCCAATCTGGGACGTCTAGTAGGCTAGCCACCCGGCGCTCATGCGGGATGCGCGCGTGTTGCGTGCGCTGTGATTTGGACGGCCGCCGCTGGCAACCCAGCCAAGCCAGGTCAAGTCAAATAGCAGTACGGCGGCTCTTCTCTGCGCGCGTTTCCGCCTCGAACCTGGACAGACGACCGTGGGACTGCGTCTCAACGTCTCAGCACTCATCCTGGTCTCTCGGACGATGGACCCCACCCACCCGCGAACCCCACAACTCTCCGCGACGCCACACGACACGCCCTGAACGCCTTACGTCAAGTGCATCTTCATTTGTCTCCGTTACCGCACATTGTCAGCACCCGTGCGCGTCCGACGCTTCCATGCGCGGTCTCAAACGGACATCTGGTACGTTCCACTACTCCATACCTAGACTATCGTACACCTCACGAAAGCGCCGGTCTCCGCACTCGCGCCTCTCTGGCTCGTGCCTGCTCGATCTCGACATTCAGCCGGGGGTGAACAGCTGCGGTCGCAGTGAGTTGGACATGCTATTGCGACACAAAACCGGCAGGTACGTACCTCTTGCCAAAACGTCCCGTCTCCGTGTCTATTTAGTGAAGAGCGGACATGTCTGTGATGGGCGACCGTGTTGCCAAGCGTCTGCAGCCGTCGTCGTCCGGCGCGTCGTATCTGCAAGTTTCAGCGACAGCGGGGAACGCCATCTGGCCATACCTGCAGTATGTGCCGGACGACGTGGTCGAGGAGACGGCGGCATGCCGACCTGGCGGCAGCGTCGCACACGGTGAGGGCTGAAATGAGGAGGTAGGGAGGTGGGTGCGCTGTACGAGACTGACGCGAACATCTTATATAGGAATGCTCGCCGCGCACGGACCGAGGCAGAGGATCACGGCGCCGTCTCAGCGGCACACACATCTTTCCTACGCGTCCGTGTGCGCGTGTGTACGTCTGCGCGCTCGCCTGGCCCAGCGGCTGTGTCGCGGCGGCACTATCCTCTGGGTAGCCCCGATCTGCCCTGAACGACGCGAACACGGACACACACACGCGGCGGCCGCCTGGACGCTCTCGCCACACCCGCTGAAACGCACCCCGTTGCGACGCCGCCTTCCCGATGCCGTCTTCGTCCTCAGGGTTGCGGCCGGACGTACGACGGCTCTCGTCGTGGGCGTGGGGTAGCGGCGCCCCGTGTACGCCTAGCCCTGGCTCGTGTGAGTACCGTCAGCGGCGGCCGGACGTCTTCCATGGCGCAGGCGTTGGCGGTGAGTGCCCGATTTGTCTATCACCTGTGCCGGCGACGGATCGACTTGTACGAATAGCACGATGTTCGGGCGGAGAGAATCGGTCAGGCCCTCCTCGAGCCTGTCACTCGAACCATGTCCCGTGCTGGCCGTCGCGCATGCAGGAGGAATGCACACTCCAGGACGAGCGCAGAGGGCGTGCAGGACGCGTAATGCATTCTATATCGGATCCTCGCAAATTGTCCTCAATCGCCACGGGATTCTGAAGGTGCGTCTCCGTCGGACAGTCCAAGATGCGACATACGTTGCTGGGCGACGATATCGTGTTCTTGTGCCGCAAATCCCGCCGCGCACTGCCCTCGCATGCGTGCGATGCGCAACGCGAAGACTGGTGCGCACGGGGCGCCTGTGCATCGTCTCTGTTCGCGGCCTGCTGCCCGATTGGCGGGTAGAGCTTGCGCAACGTCGCCTGCGCCGTGGCCCCGGCCACCGCGTTGTCTTGGTCCCCCCACCCGCGGATCTCGCAGTGCGGCGACCGCGCCCACGCATCCGTCGATCGAGGCGGCCCAGCTCGGCGGACGTATGTCGGGCAGCGTCGTATACGCCCGTTGCGCGCCATGTATGTACCGCCAGTAGGTACGAGCACAGCGCACTCAATACACCGTGTCCCTCGATACGCCCTCGTGAATGTGTGGCGAGAGAGCTGTATCCCTCTGGGAGGTGGAAAGGCCCGTTCTCATATGTAAAGTCCTCCGACACCATCGAGGAAGCGACGTCCTACGCTCTTGCCAATGGCTTCATCTATTACATGGATGAGCGCGACAATGTGGTGCTGTAGGACGAGCAGCCCACTCCCCATGCACGCCGCGGGCCCACGAATTCGAAGACCGGCGGAGAACACAGAACGGGCGGTGGGGCTCGAGAGACCGAGAGACCGGGCCACCGATGCGCACGGGCGTGTTTCAGAGGGCACGCAGGATGTGCGGGGCGGGAGAATGCATGTGCTGCGTCCCTGGGTGCGCGTCGACGCGATCGCCCGCTCGGATGAAGGCGAGCTCCAAGATATTTCCTGCACTGTCTGATTCGAGGCACGGCGTGGGTGCGCAGGTTCGCGCACGCAGACCCTCCATGGCCGTTAGACGACAATATTGCTCGATTACACGGCGGAACAAGTTTGTAGTGTACATGCAAAGCTCATAACATGTCGAGGATGTTCAGTTCGAAATCGGAGCACCTTGTAGCAGTGCAGCCCCAGACGATTGACGGACCGCGGGCTCGCCGTACTACCCGTTGTCTACGGTCGATGGCTCTGCAGAGTACTCGATATTTGCGCCCGCGCGTTGTCTTGACCGGTACAAGCACGAGAAGCGGGCGAAACCCGTGTATTCCGAGGAATACAGAGCGTGTGGCGACGCAGACGTTCGGGAGAAGGGCTTGGACATACCTTCGGGTGCACCCAGGTTCGCCACGGATCGTGCCCCGATCTCGGTTGCACCTCTCATCATCGTGGAGGACGACCGTGGCCCTGCGGGACGCATGTCTGTATCGCTTCCGCGCAGCTGGTAGCAATTACGACGTATGTTCTACCGAGACGCGGCGAAGTTCTTGTGTCCATGCCGTGAGCCTGAGCGTACTGCTTGTGGCGCGCGATGCGAGTTTCGTGACCAAGTCGTACGTCCATTTTCATATTCATGAGCGTTGGCGGGAGGGGCATGTCAATCTAGTACAGAGCACATACCGAGAGAAAACCCCATCAGTTCAATTCAAACCTCAACGCGCGGGCGGAGCGTTCTCATCTCGGACTTCTGTGTCGTGTAGACGACGATTGTGCACATCGGCCGCACCGTATCATGGAGGAGCCGGTGGGTTTCGTATATTTTGGAATGTACAGGCTCCTGGAGACGCAAAAGATTAGCGAATTCGCGCGTACAAACTTTCGACTACGCCGTAGCTCGCCTCAGACCGTGTACCGAGCTCGCTTGTATATCTCGTTGTTACGGAGGACGACCACGGCCGTACAGGACGCGCGATTATTTTGCTACCAAGGCAAAGGTAAGAAATGGCGGTGTGCCTTCTGCCGTGACAGAGTGGCGTCCTCGCATCCAGCCTCTCGTGACACTGCCTATAGCGCACGGTGCAAGACCGATATCCGTGTGCCTGGGATTAGACAGCCTTGAGCTTGTTTTGGACGTTCTGGCCGATGAAATGGCGGGGTCCATTGAGTACAAGAGCTCACCAAAATTAAACCATGTTAGCCTTATTCGTTGACGACGTGGGTGCCTGTGATTCGGAGGTGTAGATGAAGATCGCGCACGTGGAGCGTGTCGTATTGTGGACTTGGAGGAAACCCGCCGCCATAGACGATCGCCTGGCATCCAAGGCGGACATCGAGAATGATCGCACCGTGCCGCCGCGCGCATTGGATATCCTGCCGTCATTACAACGGAGCCTGCGACGCGAATCGTGCAGCACTCAGGAGACTAATGGGCAGCTCGAATGCTCACCTGTGAGCGGCGCTCCCGGCCGCTTCAGCGGACCATCCTTCATCGTGACAGGCTCGCAGCCGTTAGAAGCCCCTAGCCAGTTCTGATGGCACCGTACATGCCTTGATCCCTGACGAATGTTTGAACGGAAAACCTGTCAGCGCAATGGTCCAGGCAAGCCGTTCCAATGCGTTCAGACATACCCACGAACGTAGTATCAGGCTGATCAATTGAGGAGCGTCGCTACACCTCGTTTGTTTCTCGCCTCTTTCCAGGTCGCTCTCTGGAGGATCGTGCGTGATCGCTCTTGCGGCCCTGAAGATGTCCAAGCAACAATATCACGTACATGCCGAACGTACATCAATGGACACAGCTTGTGCGACTGGGACGCTCCGGATTTCCTAAACAATTGTACCGAGTATGTCGTGTGAAGCACAAGCTCCGAACGCGAATTCCGAGCGCAAGAGCTTCAGCAGGATATTGCACGAATACCGCAGGAATACATAGACGATCTAAAGGACATCTGTGAGCATTCTCGACATAAACGATAGCTCGAGACCGTGCGCACCGCTGTGTGCTCTACCCGGGTGTATCATAACCACATGCACTGAGCATATGATATCGCAGGCCCATTCCCGATGCCGCCTTCGCTGAACGTGATGAGACTTCGCTGTGCCACATGCACATTGGATATTCGATTGGTGTTGCTGCTACACACGCAAGCACAGGTAGATGTCAGCCCTAATTCTGGGAGCCGGTGTGTAGTAGATCGACTTACAGGATCGGGCAGACGTTTCAGCAAGTGAACCTAAAACGAACGGACGGCCCTCTCCGTGGTGTCGGAATTTCGAGGGCGATCATTCCTGGAAGTTCATCAATACGAAGTTTCGTCTAGGCCGACTCGGGGTCGCGGCGGAGATACTCACTTAGTCCTCTGCCCCAGCAGTCTTATATCTACACTGGACATCCTGGAGAGGTTGTCGGACGCGCTGCGACGTAGAATATATCGAGTCGGGCGTGTGAAGCGGTACACGTCGTGTAGGACTCGTCCTGTATCGCCTGGGATCGCACGAGGCAGACGGGGTGGCGCGGCATGCGTCTTCGAACGAGTGGACCGCATAGCGGCGGATCTCCATCGGGGTTCGTATACGAACGGACACAACGCGAGAGTCATGCTGTTGCTGTTGGCTGCGCCAAGACAACGGATGTAAGCATTGGGCGGGGCGGGTAGCTAGGCATCGTGAACAATCAATTGGGGCTGTCCGCAGGAACGTGTCAACGGAGATACGTACCGACGTCTCAAATCGTCTCTCGCTTCCTGTGCATCTCGCGTGTAGTGCGGCGGTGTCCGGGGCTGGAGGTTCGCCGCTCTCATTGCTTCGCAAATCACAAACGAAGAAGTACGCCGACAGGCCAGATCCTCGCGTCAATACCGAGAGTACTGGGCAGCCTAGAAACGCGAGTGCTGCGGCAGGGCGTATGAAACAGACATTAGCGGAGTGATTGAGGTGCGAAGTCAGCTGTGCGAGGACATACCAACCGGTAGTCCTCCTTCGAATTTACCGAATGGTTGCGAATTCCGCATCCGAGCTCGGCTGGTATGAGGTGGGCGCCGCCGCATAAGCCTGTTACGAGAATGGACGTTTGTGTGAATGCCGCAAGGCGCAATTGAGCCCAGCCGTGCACGCACCAGGTCGGATATTTGGTGACGCCTCTGGATTGTCGGATTCATCTCTGGATCTACTGAGCGCGTACGTGGATGTCGGACACGCGAAGCGCATGCGCTCGTATACTGAATTATGCGCTACTGCATGTGCGGGCGAGCAAACACCTCCCACAAACGCACGGAATGACGTCCTACATTCATTCTTTGCCAAGCGAAGCGTGGCACTGTCATCCCCTGAGAGCTTTGCAAGAGGTCAGCTGAATGACTCGGCGGATACATTTGAAAACTCGCCTACGACGACTAGTGCCTGTGAACAGAATTGACAGAATTTGTCCGTGCATTATCGGCGTAACGGCTACGCGAGAACGATGCGAGGCGCCGTGAGTAACCATCCTCGCTCTTGCCGAAGACAGAGAGCAGCCGGAACGGCCGGAGCCAACCGACCAGAAGCCGACTGACCGCCCCGCGCTCACCTGCCCGGCCATGTTTTTGCTCTTATACTGGCAAGGCGGAGGAGGTCAGCGTTTATTTTCACATCCCACCACCCCGCACTCACCGTCGCCCTATGCTGCCCTGCAACCTCATCTTCATCGATGCTACCCCCAAGCCGTGCGAGGACGAGCGTCCCCCGTCGACTCATCGTGAACGTCTTCGACACGAGGTCCAAGGTCGCATCACCGGGATGCTACGTGAGTGATTGACCGCTAGACGTCGTGTGCAGGAGACTGACCCATAGCGGCGGCACATCCAGGCGAGTTGACCGGCGACGAGGAGGCAGAAATGCGCTACGCTACGAAGTGCTACGCCAACGGTATCGTGATCAGATACGGTTGCAAAATCACTGGGTGGCCGGAGGACATACCGTTCAAGTGCCTCAGCGAGATCCCCGGTGGCGTCCGGCCGCTCCTCGAGCTCCGCCGGCGGTGGAACCTCCCGGACGGCCACCAGCACAAGCTTCGCCTCGAGCATGCAACGCCCGAGGACCTCGAGAAGGCCGCACGCGATCCTCGCAGCGTGCACCCGAACCCGACGCAGCTCGAGGAGGGGGAGAAAGAGGTGGCGAGGAAGGCGGCGATGAGGAAGGTGGTGACGCCGGCGGCAACGGCAGCGGAGTTCATCCCGTCCTATGTTTTTCACCCGGTAGACCTGCGTTTCTTGGGCGTCGAGCTGAACTCCACGCAGCCTTCCGCCCCCGTCGCGAAGCGCAAGCGGAGTCAAAGGAAGGACTCGGGGAAGCGTCGCAGGAGAGCGTCAGACAACTCTCTCCGGGTGCGCAAGAGGCTGCCGATGCGGGGTATCACTAGCATGTGCTGCGTGATCCCCGGGGTCGACGGGGTGGCGTGTGGCGGCGACGAGAGGGCGGCGAAGAGGGTGCGGCTGGAGGACTGCCCTGTGGACGACCCCATCACGGAGTTTGAGTTGTCTACTGAGTTTGGGGGGCGCCTCTCTGACCACGACGTGTTTATGTCTGCCTAGAGCGGGGCCGTACTTCGGACTATGTGTTGTCTGGTTACATTACAATCTGATTAGTCTTGATTTTCGAGCTCAAGCGGAGTGGTGGGACTCCGCGGTGGTGGACGTCGACGTGAACGCTTGAGCCGCGCACGGGCGTCTCGAAAGACACTGGTTTCCCGATTTGGCACATTTGGTTAAATTAGCTCGCACTCAACCAAACCTCCTTCCGCCATCTTAGGCTATCGATTTGACGTTTGCGTCTACGATCGAGCTCGTACCCTGCGGGATGCACGCAGCATGTAGAGCTGCATATGTCAACAGGTGGGTTGCGGGCGCGATCGAGATGTGCATAGCCTGTCCGTTGTTTGGCAACCACGCTGATTCGGAAGCTTCGGCACCTGCGAACGGCAGGCTAGAAGATGTCAGAAAAATAGCCGGTGCACGGTGCAATCTGCAGGTTGGTGGTAAGGCGAGAATTTCAAGACAGGCATTGAATATAATGGCCCAATGGCCTGGCCTAGACATAATCAGCCAAGGAAGAGGGTGGGATGAGCAGGACATCTGCACATCCCAGCCATTTTTCATGGCTGGTTCTGTCTATTGTTCTGCTGTAAGTGTGAGACGTCAGAAGAAGAACAAGGTCCAGAATGTGCAAGATAGCTGAAGGAAGCCGTGGCAAGGATCAGTCGGGTAAAGTGCCCCAGAATAGAGCGACTCGGTCACACCTCACCGCTGCCCTGATACATTAGAACAACTATTACGTGTGAGATACAGGAGGACGCTGGTCGGACTGACGGTGCTTTGCATGTGCGGGGCCCTGGACGGCTATCACATCCACCGCAGAACAGCCGACTGGGCCATTGTCTGCCCCTGCCCACCATCACACTCCCATCCCTCCTCCACTTCCCACCGTACTCGCCACTGAAGCAACTTGAATGGACCACCACCATCCCTCGTGCAATTTGTGCACAAGAGGGCCAGCCTGAACAGGTGAGCAACATGCATTCCTGGGATGTTGCAGAAGTGCTGACTTACTTCTTCTTCAGATCACACCCAAACAGCACTTGACGCTGACGGAGGTCATCCCACAAGCACAGCGAAGGAGGGCGGCGGCGGCGGCAGCATTCAATGCGAGACTGGCATCAGCAAGGGAGCATATCAGCAGTGAGTGTCAGTGAGCTCGACAGAGTGGACAGCCAGAGGAGCGAGCATCGAGCCCAGCATCGAGGACAAGCATCCAGTATATCCAGGAAGCTGACACTTTGGATATTCAGGGTGCGTCGGCGAGAACTGCGGACACGGACACGTCGCACTGGAAGGGAGAAGTCACCCGGCAGCAGGGGCGGCTAGAAGAACGGCGGGCCGGGTGATAGCGAACGGACCGGCGGAAGGCCGATGTGCATGGGACCTTCCTGTCGAAAGGCTGTCGCGGTAAGTCGAGAGTTTTGTTCGAAGTTGTTCACGAAACTCACCTGGGAGTCGAAGCATCGACGCGCTCAGGGCCGCGCGCAGCTGGGGCGTGCACGCACAAGCAGTCCGATCGTTCCGATGACATCGAGCGCAAAAGAAGGTAACGCCCGCGCGGCACGCCCAGAAGGAGCAGACTTGGCCGCGGAGGCACGAGTCTTGACAGGTGAGCGCCAGGGACTCCGAGCGAGTTGTGTCGGGTCGGACTAAACCAGACACCGCGTGAGCCACAGCCCAAGCATGCGAGAGTCAAAGTGATCCGCACGAGCCTGAGGAGGCGCTCGCGCGCGACGAAGAAGCCGCACTGCGCCGCGCTATTCGTTGGAATCCGAGACGGAATATGGTGCATCCAGTGCACAGACCAGCGCAAGTGAGTTCAGCCTCAACGAGAGAGACTGCTTGCGTGTTGTACTAATACAGCAGTAGCCGCTCCGCGAGACGACGGTGCACTGGCAGGTGTGCGGTAGCTTGTTCCGCAGAGAAGACCGCGTGGCGCGCACACTCACCTAGCAGTCGGACGGGCGAGCAGTTCGTCGAAATGCCGCCCGAGTAGCGTAGGCGTCATCCGAACGCAGGAGACAAGCACGCGCGAGGCGGTGGCGGAGAGAACGAACTCGGGGAGATGGTGGCGGTGTAGGTGCAAGCCAAGTCTAGAGGCTGATCGTGGATGCGCGGAGATGTGAGCGGGCGTCGACCTGTCCTCCTGCCACTTCGAGCAGCGCGCGCGAGCCTGGTTCGATGCATGTAAATCCTAGCTATGGGCGCGTTTCTCTCAGAGACGGGCGGAGGAGGCGTTTATGTGTTCCGGTGCGACTGGACGTGTCTGTCCGAGTTCCTGTGTCCGCCCGAGTGCCGAAGTCCGTGCCCGCCTCGCACTGCTCCGAAAGACTCGTGTCCCGCCATCCTACTGCTCCCAAGGAGTGCCCACTATCCTACCAGAGTCAGTAAGTCTCCCTCCGGCAGCTTGCACGCTTCGCACGCCCGACGCGGTGTCGTGACCGCACGCGTGAGATCGCGGGGTCGGGGACCTCTTCTCGTCCCGTGCAGCACTCGCGGTAGAACGCTTCGACCTTGTCCATGCTCCACCAGTCATCCTCCGCACTGGACTCGGCGTTGGAGGGGCTGCCTCTGACCACGCGCCGTCTGCGCTCCGCCTCACGCTCTTCAATGGACCGTTTCTCCTCCTTGAGCGACGGCGTGGAGGGCGGGTTGGTCGACATGATAGGGTATATCATAGTCATCTCCGGGAGGATGAAATGTGCACGCTTAAGCGTGCTGGCTTCATCCTTGGCAGCATCGGGTTGCTGGCTCTGGGTTGGCAGGATCTTGGAGATGCGCGCGAAGAACGAGGGTTGCGGGGGAGGAGGGCGCTTCAAGATGGACTTGCCCGGGGTCGGAATGGTCACTGCGGACGACGATGCTGACGGCGACAACATCGCTGCATGTCAAATGGGTGGTGGAGGTTGGGGAGATCGCGAGACTCGCTTCACAGGACGATGGCCAGGGTTCCGGGCAGCGTTACCGCCCTTGAGCCAATCCGCCAAGAGATCTAGCAGTGGTAAGTCCCAGAAGTTCAGAACTGAAGTGAACTAGATCTTGGTTACGAAGGGGTGTTAGCAAAGTAGCCTGATGCTATAACAGACTTACAACTCCTCAGTAACTGTTCGATTACCCCTGTTAGTACCCGTTAGCGCGCTATTAGAGCGGCCCGACGCGTCGGCAGCCACGTGGGCATCGAAGAAGCAAACCTTAATACCCCTGACTGTTTGCAGCACTCTGCCTTTCAGGCACGTACTCATTTGGACTCCTTACAGCCACCATGTTCTGCGAAATATCGCTAGTCCTAAAAATCGGTCACTATTATTAATATTCACTCGTTTTGACCGATGGAATGGCACGTCGACTTGATACTCACTCAGAATTTACACTGGCCGACCGGGCAACTTCTGCACCGGCCCCAACACGAACGGTATCTTCGTGAGGTGATAGCTCGCTATGAACGCATCTTCCGCAAAATCAGCTATACCTGATCCACGCAGCGTCTTGATATTATGACCGTAACCAGTTGTGCTCTTTGAACCATCCGGAGACCCGTGTTATGTCGCGAATGAGATCGCACCTTACTCCGAGTCCTTGCATCGAAGGATGATGCGAGCGCGCTTGACATTACTTCTAGTACATCGATACTTTGTGGATCTACAAGACGATATAAATAGTACCAAGAGAGGCTACAATATTGGTTTACTGTCGGGGGAGACTAGGCTACAAGAAATTAGGGACTCAATAGGGTAGCAGACTCAGCACACATCCATATACTCGCGGCACTGGCTGTACAGCCGCGCCCATCGACCTCCGTTCCATTCGCGGATCCTCGCCCAACAATCGTGAGGGGAGACCTTCTCTATCCATATCCTGCGCAAGCGTTTCAGCCCACCTCCCGCGCGATTCCGAGGAACGGTTACTCACAGCACGGCGCACAGGGCAAAATCAGCATAGGTGATGTCCTGTCCCATGGCAACAACGCCGTTGCGGTCGGATTGATTTTTGTCGAGCACAGACGCGAGGAAGTTGAACTGTTCCTTCACGGCAAGCCACGCCTGGTCGTGCTGTGCCGCGGCGGCACCGCCGAGGTGCGCGCCCGACCCAACTGCGGGCGCCCCGCACCTGAAGTGCGCCTGGCTGCGTTCAGGTAGCCGCTGGTGCGTGAGCGGGACGAGGATCGGCAACAGCGGCCGCACGAAGATCTCTTGCACGTAGTGCACGAATAGCGTCTGCATCGCGCGCGAGCCCTCGGGGAAAATGGAGCGGGCAGGATAGGTTGCCTCGAGGTACTCGGCGATTGTGTTCACGTTGGAGAGCACGAGGGGCGCGGTCTTGGACCGGAGCGTGTCGACGATCACGGGGAGGTTGTAGACGGGGCGACCGTCGGACTTTTGAGCGGAGGGCGGGGCGCCGATCGCGCGGAGAGTGGCTTCGACTTCGGGAAAATCGAGCCATACGGTACGGTGTGGGAGGCGTTTGTAGTTCAAGATGAGCCTATGTAGCGGTCAGAGACGCTGAAATGGCTGCGAGGGAGGTGACTCACCGTATACGCCATATATTGGGGGCCCACGGCTGGGGTACCGTAGAGCGGACGTCGTAGAGAGTGATACCAGAGGTGGACATGGTCGCTGAGGGACACACTCGTCGGTCGACACCCATCCTTTATTCGTGGGCGCAGAGGTGCAGGCGCAGTACCAGGATGAGAGTGCGCGGGGAGTCGCCGCAACAGGGGAACGGTGATTAGCGGCAAGGGACAGCTTGCTCCGAGGTGTAAACAGCCGGACTCTAGTATCAACGCGCGCGCAGGGGCGGAGTGATAGATCCCGGAGCGTGCGTTTACGTTTCATGGGCGGCATCCTAGAAGGGCCCTCCTCCTACGTCAGTGAGGCTAGATCATGGAGGAGTTGACGTCTCCCCGGACAATTGGGAGGCGGTCCCGATAGCTGCCTTGAGTCATAAAAGGACTTGCTAGGACAGCCTCCAGATCCAAGGGAGACTCGAGGCACTGGTAGACAGAATGTGACAGCGTGAACATCGGAGCGAACCGAGAACATACCAGAGCATCCGGAGAAGTATACGCCGTAGTGACAAGCCATGTTATATGACGTTATGATTTACCCCAGGCAACCCGGGGGCCTCTCAGTTGTCGTGCCAGCGTGGTGTTGTGGTT
>MNAD01001225.1:45474-154374 GCA_001895945.1 Trametes pubescens | reverse complement strand
ATCTCGGGTTGGACATACCCATCTTGAACGACGTCTGGTCGGTCGACGGACTCGTTGACGAGCGTACCATACCCATCGCGTGCTACCGCGGCCTTAGACGCCACCGTATCTGGGAAATGTACACTATCTGGTTCCTACGCCCACACGACCGAGACAGCCCCGCCAATCACGGGATCCAACTTCTCAATGCGACGGTCCCGATCACTGGCGAGTTCATCATACTCCGGAGGACCATAGATGGGGAGCGTCTGCTAGACCTCAGGCGTCTGGACAATTCTGGTATGGAGGCAGCCCTTACTCGGTGAGTTCCTCGTTGGATTGTCCTTCACATATACATGCTTATACTGATCCTTATGCAGCCTGGTTGAGCTATTGTACAATTCAGACCCTCTGTGGCGCACCGAGATGTAGTAGTACGAGATGTATCGCGCACCGCGCACTTCGACGGTCAATTTCAGACAACCATGTTCTGTGATGAGTGCTTTATTGTCAAAGGGAGTATTGGAAAACTACCCTAAAGTCACCTCCCGCCCATTTAAGAGAGGAACGCGGGGTAAAACCTGACCTCTGCAGCGTGATAGATTACTGTCATGCCCTGCCTTTAGGTCTTGTGAGGTTCCAGGAATGCACGCTGTCAGTTGCCCCGACAGCGGCCAAAATTCCCCCCGAGCCCCAGGGTGGACCAGGGCTCACCGACGTCCGGAGGTGACCGACAGCATCGCGTCTACGTACGGTTATACACGACTAGGAAGATGGAAGGAAAGGGAGGGAAGGGCGGGAAGGTGCGGCACACGTGGTGACCAAATAAGACACGCGGACGCGCGTCCGGGACGCACGCGATGGTCCCTCAGTTTGACCTACCTCGTACATCGCTCATTCAGCATTTACGCCACTTACGAGATTCACTTCTTAGAAATCAACGTCGTCAGAACCGCGCGAATATGTGGCTTGCTGGCTGGTCGGCGCGTTCAAGGCTGACTTGTACCGTGCTGCTGTCTCGTCGGCCAATTTGTCGATCCGCCCGAGCTCTTCGCGCAACTCCTGCGACAGCCGCCCGCACAACTTGGAAACTGAGAACGGCCTCAAAATCAAAAGGCCTTGTAGTGATCGGACTCTGGATAGCATAACATAAATGCCTTGAAGCGAGTTCGCGCTATCTAAATCCACTATCGCGTGAGTGAGCGATTTCCCCTGACTTTTGTAGTCCGTATAGGCGTACGCTGGAATTATTGGAAGCTGCTGACGCGCTATAGACTTCGGGCATTGTTGTCCTCCTACGTTGATTTTGCACTGAAAATGCACGGTCTCGGGGAAGATGGGTACCACGTCCTCTTCAAGGTCTTCTGAAACCTGACCGGCGCCAGGTACCCGTACATAAACGACAGTAGCGTAGCGCACGCCGCCGGACACCTCGTAAACGATATCTGTAATTGTCCCTTCCGCCCCATTGACCAGACGCTTGCTGAAGGCCAGATTTTCACGTATCATGACTTTCATCCCAGGGAACAGAGGTAACTTGCCAAGGGAGTCCCCGCAGACGCTCGACTGCAACTTCCACAGACCCCGGCGCATCTCTCCAACCGCAGGACTACCAGCAACTTTGTCCTTTGCATGATATGTATGTACCGTCTCGTTCATCGCCGCTGCTTTGTGAGCTATGATGCGCGTGTTGATCTCGTCCCTCAGTAACTTTGTGCCGACGATGACCGGCGCATCTGCAAACGCTCGGAACCCGCTCTGATCTTTCCTTGCAACCTGCTGAAGAATTCTCTGGTACAATATCTCTGCGTCGCTAAGTTCCCCGGTTTCATGCACATTACAGGACCTGCACTGACCCACACGCACACGGTCCAACAGGGCGCCATATACAGGATCCGACGCCTGCCGTTGATTCTTTGTCAGTTTCACGACGGTTTGAACCTGCCTCCAAAGATATACGCCCTGTAAATTTGATACCCCAGCAGCGTCCCTAATGTGCTGAAGACCTGGTCTCTGGATCAAGCTGTGGCTATACACCGTCGACGATTTGACCGGTTTTAGCTGTCCAAAGTCTCCAGTAAATATGACATTGAGTCCGCCGAAAGGCGATGAGGCCATCGGTCCATCCTCTGCCTTTGCCTCCTGGAGCCGATTCGATATCTGGCTTAAAAATCTCGCACCAATCATGGAGATCTCATCGATGATCAAGTACTGAACGGGACCCCATAGCTGTCGCAACTCGTTCAACCGACCTTTGCCATTTCCTGGGAGCATGGTCAAGGCGTGCATGGTGTAACCGTCAATGTTCAAGGCTGCGGCACCTGTCGGCGCCCCAACCAATATCTCACGCGATCGCCCAAGGATACTGAACAGCTTCAAAACGGCCTTGATAACGTGAGTCTTCCCCGTCCCGCCGACTCCAGCGATGTACATCATAAGCTGACGGCTTCCTGACTTGACGTGATCCGCCACAATGCGAAATGCTCGTTCCTGCTCCTCGTTACTGTTCAAGCCGAACTCGACTACTATGCCTTCGATAGTCTCGTCAACAGAGGGTGTATTGCCCTGCGCTGAGCTGTATGTGCTGGTCGAAGCCTCCTCGTCAAGTTCCATCGCGGTGACTGACTCTGTAACCTCATTCAGTCGTCGACGCTTCCGCGGCCGCTCCTCAGTCTGCGATCTCTCACCGGGAAATTGTGGCCGCCGTAGTTTCTTGAGCTCTCGCATCATTGCGCTGTGTTGGGCTATACGTGCGTCATCATCTTCGCACTGAACTCGTACCCTGCCTGAGTGTAGACTCGTAGCTCCTATGTGCTCATTTACTTCTTCCACCCGATAACACATATCGAGGACTTCCCGAGCAGGTGCCCCAATTCGGGCGTCGAGTGCGGCTCCTCCCGCCTCCAAATCGGCTGCGTGGTCGTATGCATTATACGAGTTCGGTGAGTCGAACAGCTGGTAGTCATCACTGATATTCTCTTGACCCAGGCCAGTATGAGCTGCGCCCTCCGCAGACGGCATACCGTCTCTCACAAGCGCCAGAGCTTCGGCTTTCCGCATCGCACTAAATGCATCCCTGACGTCGCGACATTCGGATAAGACGTTCATATTAGACATCACTATTTCATGCTCGGCAGCTATCTGATTTCTCTTACGCTCCAGTGCCGCTAGCCATGTCTCGCCTGGTGCGCGCAAATCGCTAGGTCGACGCCATGGGACGAACAGAATCAACATCATCCGCGCCCACGCCTCCTGCTCCTCCTCGCTTCTATCGGAGCGCGGCACTTTAGCACCCAAGATAACTGGTACGAGACTGTCCTTTTTCTTTCGTAACATGTGTGTCTCATACTGTGTGTGCTCCGATGAAGAGAAGCGACCCCGGGGTAGCGCTCCATTGGTACTCGACGCGCCCGGCTCGTCTTGCGCTTCTCTAGTAAGACCACTCCTTTTCGATCTGTCTCTTGCGAAGCTTACAGATTCTGTCGTAGCAACGAACTCGTATAGACAAAGAGCATCAAATGGTGCCGATAAACTTCTGTACACATAGTCTTGTTGTTGGTTCCTTGACGAAATCGTTCCCGGTTGGATTTGGAGCAAAAAAGACTGTTCATCGGGTACGTCGTGTGGTTGTTCATCCTCGTCATCTCCATCCAACTCGCTGCCATCCGCTTGCGCTGCCGCATCATCAGACTCTGCTTCTCCCTCTTCCCCAGAGGTCGTCGTAATATCGTTATGCTGAGGTTCGGCGAACGCATCCCTGAACAACCTATCAAATGACCCCCAGTGCAGTACTCGAAACTTGTGACTCGTGTAATGATCGCCACCGCCGACCAAATAGCTCATTACTTGCTGATGGGATATTTCTTGATGAGACATCATCCGATTTACAGCCGTGTTAAGCGCGCCCCTCGAACGCCGTGCGTTATGCTCCGATTCAAGTATGTCAGAAAATTTATCGTTTGTCTTCTGAATAGCGTACGACAATGCCGCCAGGCCAACATGAGCAGGTAGGGATGCCTTAGTGATATAATCTGTTATATAATATAGTAACGCTTTTGCAGCTTCGCCAGACCCGATGAACTTGATATCCATATTGGACTGTATCAAGAATACCACAAGATCGTTGTAGTTGGCGATCCGGGGATGAAGTCGCCGGAGTAATATACTGCCACTCTCATCATCCAAGCAGGTTGTCGCGCGAGTACTGCCATCAATCCGCATGCGACATAGTGCGTCTCTCTGCTCTCCATCTTTAGGTACAGTGCCTTTGCTGACGTACTTAAAACACGTCGAATTATGTTCATGCCAGTTAAATTCCTTCACTAAATCAGTTACAAAGGCGTCAAAGGCGACTTTGAATGCGTCTAAACTCTGGAAGTTCCGGAGAGACGGCCCCGGCACGGCTCCGGGGTGTGAAGTCTGTGTTTCGTTCGGCCGCGGCGGTTGCGGCAAAGGATGTCCCTTTTCCTCGACAACAACTTCTGTCGTTCCCGGAAGCTCGCACTTAATGACTGCTTCTAGCCAGTTAAACATCATCTCGCGATACGTCTCTGATGAGAACATCTTATCCCTCAATTTCTGCGGCGGCGGATGGCCTTCAAGCCATATCAACATGTGGCAATGGAGTGTGCCTCTCCCCTGTGCCTCAACAGTACCAAAGTAGGCTTTACATTTTCCGAAGAGACCCTTCTCTGACTTGCCAAACTTCAGAACGACGTCTATGAAGTTCGTGATAATCTTATCAAAAAACTTGGCGCAGGCAGCGGGGTTTCTGGCGGCAAGTTTTGTTCTCCTCCAGCGAGATAACTCTTCTCCTTGCATTCTGCCTTCTACTTCGGTCTCGTTCCCAGCATACAAACGCACGAGGGGATGGTCCCTATCCGACGGGTTCAGAGTCACAAATAAGGTTGGAGTGCCCTCGCGGTGTATCAACGCTCGAATCTGATTTCTCAGAGCTATCTTGTAGCCATTAGATCCCGGAATGTCATGAGAGACCGTGTTAACCTTCGCCAACAGTTTTATGATAGCCACCTCATCTGCAGCGGCCGGCTTGTAATGTGGATTGCGCTCAAACGCTTTTGCCAGTGAGTCAAGTTTCTCTACATCTATGCCCATGATCTCACGAACGACCCGCTCGCGCTGAGATGCCCCTACTCGGAACGATACAGAGTCGAAAACTGCTTTCTTCTGCCGGATATTGTAGTAAACGAATGCAAAGTTCGGGTCTTCGCGAAAACGTGAGTCGTCTACTTGCAAGAGATACTTTAGCTGCTGATCAAGGCTCAATCGACGGTCTCGAGGTCTTTGCTCGTGGAAGAATGAGCCGATGCCCCAAGGGTCCAGGTGAGGGAATACCCAGGTCAACAACGAAGGATTCTGAAAATCAGGTATAAATCGGCTGCCTGCCTGCACCTTGAGAAATGTGCCCCCACGCAAACAGTGAGCCACCGCTTCAAAAGTCATATCGCGAGGATTCACTGCAAGGGTACCCTGGTGAGTAGTGTAACCGACATTTTCCATGAGCAGGGTATCTGTATCCGTAGGGTCTGGACCTGCAGCGCCCGGAACATAGCCTGCATCGGTAGCTCCTTCCACCGCGTCATTGACTGGGATGTGCCCCATTTCCATCGCGCACAACACGTCTTCATCGTTGGATGGTCTGTTATCCGCATATAGAGCATCCATATTCTCCTGACTGTAGCCTCGAAACGTCGGAGAGACAGCGTACTTCGGATTGTGTTTTAGTAAAAAGTCAATCATAGTTTTGACCCGTGATTTCCTCACTAACAATGGATTCAACTTTTTGATCGTGTCCCTGGTTGGCTGCTTTTCTCCAACAAAGACTGCACAAAGGGTATCTCGTAGGACGTCATACGACGGCGGCAACACCTCGCTGAGCTGAGCTGCATCTTGAGGATGTATCGCAACATTACCTTTCACACAGCCTTGCGACAGATTCCGATCCGACTTATACAGAGGATGCCCCTCCATGTCGCAAAATTTGAAGGAGACTTTACTCGAGCGCGCTCTGCCCACAAGCATTCGCTCAACTTGAGTAGACTTCGCAAACGCCTCTTTGACAGACTCAGGTAATCGCTCATGCCCGTAGTACAACCAGTTAGCGAGCGCATACAACGGCATTTTCGCGCCATTTTTGTGGAATAAGGCAGCCCTGCATTCCTGACATATGCGAACAGGGCCTCGTTTATCCAGATGCTCGAGACCTTTTGGGTGCAAGATCGCACCGCCATACGCCGCGAGATCGTAAGACTGTGGCAATACTTCCTCTGGTAACGCAGGATTGGTCAATAACTCGAAAGGTATACGAGCAGCTTTTACAGATAATATTTTCTCGGGAGGCGTACGTCGAGCACATACACCGCATACCAACTCTTTCAAGCGCACAGTAGACATGGTTTGTTCCCATTCTAGCATGATGCTTTGCCGTAGCTGCTCGTTCGCGATCTCGAGATAGGACAGATCCTCCTCAGACGTGCTGACCTGATTTATGCCTTCGATGCCTTCGACATGAGGAGCAGGCGGAGCGACCTCGCCCTCGAGGTTATCATCAACCGATGCAACAGCGTTTTCAGCCTCTGGTAGTCTGGACGGAGCGACTGCACTGCGGTGACCCGCCCGAGGGTGCTTCAGAACCCTGAACAAGTACTGTGAGCGAAGACAAGTCGCGTCGCATACATGGGCGGTAAGGGCTTCCATCAGCTGTGGCTGAGAAGCCTTCGCAGGCACACGCATACCGTGCGCCGTGGCGATAGACCGAAGATGGGACATGCACCAAAACTGATAAAGAGATACCACAGCGGCCACAGGGGCACTGACTATAAGGTCGCCTAACTTAGATAGACCAGACTCGTGGTGCGAGCGGTGCACAACGGATCGAAAGAGAAACATCGTATTCAAATGCTCACGATTGATACGGCGGTCACTGGCAACAACTTGCCCATTTTGGTAGAGGATGAATCTGGCGTTGACGTATCCTGCTGACAGTGGAGCCACAAGGAGTGTCGTATGGACAAAGGAAAAACGGGCCGGGAGAATGCAACATCGCAAAAGCGTCACGTAGACAAGAAAGCGCCGTGTATGCCAAAAAAGTGCCATGAATGCCACGTGTGTGCCATGTAGATATCATAATGCCATAGTGCCGCGAGCACGGATGCCAGAGGCGCACCCAGCGGGCGTGTGGGGAAATACGGAGTCGAAATATGATGAGCGTATTATCACATGTAGTAGCGGATGGAAACATACCAATAGCGGCCTCGTCGGAGCGCGACTGAGACATACCTATACATCGCGAACGACGTCAACGAGAAGCAACACTAACGTAAACGAGATTAGAACACGCACCTGACGTGAGAGACTGCCCCTCATGGAGATTAGCTGCTCCTCCAGCACTCGAAGACGTCCCTGCATGACGAAGAGTTCAAGTCTTGTCGCATATCGGAGGCGAGAGTACTCGCCCCGCGTAATCGAAGTGCCTCGAACAGAAGAAGGTGGGAGCAGGGCGGGGGAGTCGGCTGAAAGATCGCGTAGTCAGTGGGGGCTGATTCCAAGGAGGACCGGACGTACCACGAGGTGTCTCAAAGCCCTCGAAGGCGCGTCCGAGAGGAGAAAATTGTGTGGATACTGCAGACGACATTACGAAGAGAGTCGACAAGATGGTGAGAGTAGAGAAGAGAAACAGGACGGAGGCTGGGGCGATGGTAGCAACACCTATGGGAATCGATTGCGTGCTCGTCGTGCGGGAACATATCAGTCACATCAGTCACTAAGCGCCCAAAAGTTTGTGACAGTCACTTTATGTGTGACTCGGGCACCTAAGACCTGTCCTACTTCGTAGTCCAGGAACTGAGGTGGCGCGGTACTAGTACTTGACTTCAAGCCGCGTACTACACTAGAGGTTCCCCCACCAGGAAGGCGATCCATCTAGCGCAGTCTGGTCGTCGCCACGACTTGAGGGACGCCACTGCTAAGAGGAGATCGGTTGGTTGTTTATGATCATGATGTAGCGCAAGTGACACAACGCGAGGCCTAGGAGCGCTAGCGCTGACTGAGACTCGTCGGTAGCGAATGGGCCATAGGCCGATTTCGGTGAACCTACTGGGATCCACTGCGATTGAGATCCGAGCTCACGACGAAGCCATTTGTGTTGGCGATTAGTCACTCTCGCTCTCCGCAAGAGACCGGTTTTTAGACCCTACTCTGCGCATTGCACGCAACAAACTTATCAAGTGAGCATTCTAGTATCCTCTGTGTCCCCGGAAGTGCGCTATCGTAACTTTCGTATGTACAAGGATCCTATAGGCGGTCTTTCACCAGGACCGGAAGGCGCCAAATCTTCCGACACAGGACATCCCGTATGAGGTAGGACCCGTCACATGTACAGGACGTATGAGAGGGTGTCAATTTCCTCATGAGCACGCAACCTCAGGCTCAGGCCATGGGTATGTTCTTTTCTCTCGGCAGTGGAGTATCTTCTCACGTTACAAATGTCCTCCAGGCCTGTACGAGACTAGTGCCAGCGTATATAAACCCAGACTGCGACAATGGAACGAAACGCATCTCACCCGCTAAACACGCACGGCTTGACGACACATGACAGACAGCCACACGCCTCTCGTTCTCGTCCTCGGTGCAACCGGATTCACCGGGCAAAGCATCGTTGACGGACTCCTGAAGTCTGGCGGATTCGTGAGTATCGAGGACGCATTCTGCGCATGAAGTCTGAGATCTCTGATTCTCGGAACAGCGCGTCGCTGCTCTCGTTCGTCCGGCATCCGAATCCAAGCCGCAGACGGAGACCCTCCGTACATCCGGCGTCGAGATTCGACCGGGGGACATCACAGACGCCCCCGCGAAGCTCCGAGAAGTACTCACGGGCGTCGATATCCTGATCAGCACGGTACCGGTTAGCGCATACATCCTCGGCGACCAGAAGGAGATCTTTCGCGCCGCGAAGGACGTTGGCGTGAAGCGCGTCGTCCCATGCGACTGGGCGACTCCCGGCGCGAAGGGGTTGCGCGCTCTCCACGACAAGGTGCCTCCGATGTCTGCTGCGGCCCCGCCGTCGATGAAACTCATGATAGTCACCCGCAGAAACTTGAGATCCGCGAGTTCGTGCAGGAGCTCGGCGTCCCGTACACGTTCATCGACGTCGGGTGGTGGATGCAGCTCTCGCTCCCGCTGCCCGCGCGCAGCACCACGTACATGAAGGCGAAGACCTACGAAATATTCGGGGACGGCAGCAATCGGCTGCTCGTGACGGATTTGCGGCACATCGGCGCGCACGCCGCCCGTGTGGTCGCGGATCCGCGCACGCTCAACCACGCGGTTATGATTTGGGAGGACGAGCCGACGCAGCTGGAGGCGCATGAGATTGGGGAGAGGTTCTCTGGGGAAAGCGAGAGTCTTAAGGCGCAGAGACAATACGTACGTATGTTCCTTCTGGGGAACGTGGCCGTTCTGGAGACTCATGTGAGCCGCTGTATACAGGTTCAAGCAGACGAAGCCCTGCAATGGATCTCTGAGGGCAAGGCGGAGCTTGCACGTGGCGTGACCACCCCCGAGGTTGTGCTGAAGGTATCCTGGAACCTGTACATGTACAGCATGTACATCCTTGCCGAGAACACGCTGGAGAACGCGAAGCGGTTGGGATACCTCGATTACCGGGCGTTGTATCCTGATGTCCCCCGATACACCCTCGAGGACTTCGCGAAGGAGTTTTATACATGGGAGAACCCGGGAAAGGTCTTCGATAGGTTTGGTTGAGGCCTGGTGGGCGTACATGGGTAAAGCTGGCGTGGGAAATTCCATGCGATGGTGAGAGTGCATGTTTTTGATCGACGCACCACAACGCTCATTGCTAGCCGTAGAACGCTTATTCTTGTCCGACATCGCGAGGGCCCTGATGTCACGGTCGCGATGCTACTTTGACGTATCGGTACCTCCGTCCTCTAGATATGAGCCTATGGTAAACTTGGGTTACCATTCCTCGTAGAAGCTACTATGATCCATTCGGCGTAGCGATCGTCCAAGAAGCGATCGTACATGCTGTGATACTCTTCATCATTGCCTAGCATATCGTGCCACTGGCTTGAAACACATGGGCGAGTCGAGGACGCCTTCTGACTGAGTAAGTTACGACGAAGAGCTCTCATTTCCCATAGGTAGACGGTTTATGATTCCTGCCCGGGCGACCGAGACTCCATCAAGCTGTCAAGCCTTTCGTGACCATTTACGCCGGAAGCTGGGTCTATCAACTCGGTACTATTTCGAGCTGTACCGTGACCACCTTACAACATCCGTCTTCCTTTTTGGATTGGAACGAGCGAGCGCCTGCTTGCCGGCGCTTGCCGAAACGTTCAGTATCGCACGCGAGTTATTTTGTGCACTATCCTCTGCACCATGACGGTACCATACAGGACAGCCAGAATACCTTTGTTCAACTCTCGAAGACCCGATTGCTCGATTGTTGCATCAAATCATTCTATGAGGGCACCCGGAGCAAACGATGTTTACATCGCGGACTCGTGCGTTGCTACGCGGATACTTGCCCCTGAAGTTGGTGTAGAGTACAAAGGCATGTCCTATTTTACATAAACATACTTCGAGTCAACTCACTCTAACGAGTTCTCCACTACGTAGGTATGTATTAGGACTCATCTGTTAATATGCGATATGTTCCTCTGAAATGCTCGCATGTAACACAGGTCAGTAAGTAATGGCCTTACATCTTCAACTTGGTTGCTAAAAATTACACCGTGCCTTACCCCGACGCGCTACAGATACATCCCCGTTCTAGTAGATATAAGGTATCAACCGATACGGCGTCTTCTTCGCCCATGCCTCCCACTCCTCGCCGAAATTCTCGCGCAGCACCGCATCCTCCTTGCTGACGCGCGTCAGCACCTGCACACCGACCAGCCCAATGTACCCAAACACCGCGGCGAGGTACACCTTCCCCCACCCGGTCCCTCGCCATCCGACCTCCGTGAAGAACGCCCCTGCGCTCGTGGCCATGATCAGGTTCCCGATGGGGGCCATCACGAAGCCGGTGTAGCTCGGGTGCCGGACCCAGGCGTAAGGCCCGTCGGTCACGAGGTTGTGGTCGCTCTTGACAGCGAGCTGCCAGGTGAAGAAGCGGCCGAGGGTGCGGTAAGCCCATACGCGTACTCCGCCGCCGACGAGTGCAATGGCAGCGCCCACGAGGTACCTCGGCGTGATTTGGAGCGACAAGGGAGGCACGGGCGATCCCAGGGCAAGTACGGAGAGGATGTGGTCGGAGAACGATGAGGGAACAGCCTGTGCCAGAACGGCCGCCGCTTCAGCCACGACTATCGCGCAAATCCCGAGCTGCGTTCAAAAGGCCCGGTGAGTGGATCTCGGAGATGAACGGCCACAAACATGACTGACCTTTGAGAGCAGGACAAATTTCAGTTGCACGTCAGCAGTCCGTGTGAACAGGTCGGGCTTCGTGAAGTTGTCTCGCTCCTTCGGCGGCGGTGGAGGATTAGGGGGTGTCAAGGAGATGTAGGTGAGTGCCACATCGGCCAACAAGATGGGTATCTTGAGGAGGGGCGTCGTAAGGGCCGGAGGGATGAGCAGAGACATTCTCGACGATGGTGCAGCTGTCGCTCAGAGGAAAGTGCGCCTGGTCATGCCCTGTTTTCCGGGCTTTATCATGCTGGCAAGCCGACGCCCGGCTTCGCGTAAACATTCCTACATGTTCCAGACCTGAGAAGAACAATTTCACATACGATCCTTCAGACACAGGCCCGTAAGCCACTCGGGGGTCATGGGAATCTTCTAGCATGTCGGTCACAGGCAGGAAGTGATCTGCTTGTTGTAGTGCCGGGACACAGATGCACCGGTGGTACACAGTGAACTGTGGTATGTCTTCCATAGCAATCTTGCTGCCTCGGGTGAAGCTTGTGAGAACAGGTACGAAGCGCGCCGCGGTGCGCGGTCGAAACTGAATGGCGAGGCGTCGCGGTCCGAATCGTCAAGTGACCGCCTCAGTGTGAGAAACATACGTGTATGTACGGCCGCCGACGCTGATCCACTTTCCAGACTCAGCGCGATGCCCGAATATCTAGGCGCGATATTACTCAGTAACAGACTCTAGCGCGAACGTATATTTCAAGCATGTGGTAGCGGCCTTGCCAACTCTCTCACCCACTCACTCAGATGACTGTTCAAAACGCCTCTACAGACCTCGGGGATCACCCTTTGATGTACCTATAAAGCGTCTCTTACCCAGAAGAACAAGGCTTCTGGTCAACTGAGGTGGCATGTAGCTTGAACTTGAAGTCCATCACGGTGCTGTGGGCTGGTTGCGGCACTGCCACCTGTCAGCGGGCAATATATTATATAACCCGCGAACGTCGAGCAAGTTCCCGGCCTCGGCGTCGGGTAAGCATCTGGTGCTGGGATCGACGCAGAGGGCAGTCTTCTGTGCACGTCAAACCGGAGTCCGCTCGGTGTATGATAACCAAACCTCACAGTACAGGTAAGGTGGTATGGTGTCTTCTTCGCCCATGCCTCCCCGGACTCCGGCCCAAACTCCTCCCTCAGTACCGCGTCCTCCGTCGCCATCCTGCTCAGCAATGCTACAATGACGGGTGTAAAGTAACCAATCATCGCAACCACGTATATTTTTCCCCAGACCGACTGTCAAACCCAGTTTCCACGCAGTACGAGCCGGCGCTGGAAAACATGACGATGTTGCCGACCTGGAGAACGATTCAGCTGATGTAGCTAGGGTGGCGGATGATCGCGTATGGTCCTGATGTGACGAGCTTGCGGCCATCTTGCACGGACAACTCGCAGGCGAAGAATCGTCCGAGTGTGCGGTAGCACCATAGACGAGTGAGCCCGCCCGACACGGCGAGCGTGCTTCCGACCACAAACGTCGGTGTGATGTGCAGGGGGAGGCCCTCGACGGTTGCTGACGCTCGCATCAGCATCGGGTGGGACTGTCATAGTGAGGAGGTTTCTTGGATGATCACAGCCGCCGCCTCCACTGTGACCAGATCGCACGTAGCTACCCACTGAATGCCGTGAATGAGCTACAGAGAGGTTCAAACGGTCTGAAATAGGGAAACTTGCCTTTAAGACGCTGACCATCTTCATATTCATATCATTCACTCTGGCGAAGACGTCACGTCCGACATACTTCCTCCTTTCTACCGGAGAGGGCGAAGGGTTCGGGGGCGTTAGAGCGATGTGGTTGAGGATGGCCTCTGACACCAGCAGCGGTATCTTCAGCAGCGGCGTATACAGAGCCCACGAGATGAGGGCGAAGAGGTTCATGGCTAGTAATGAGCCAAGGGGGTACTTTCGACTATAGGTAGCGGGGGTACGCTCTGTAAGTTCCAAGGAGCACGCTTATATGTATATAGCGAGCCATGCATGCGCCAATTACGCATATCGTGCGCGCGGCATGCACATACGCCGGGGATTGGATCGCCGCTTCGCCTCTTGTGCTAATAAGTACCTACTGTTCCTTCTTGGTCGGTGAAGACGTGTGAGAGCGGCGTCTGGCGTGAGGCCTTGAGGCCTGAGGCTCGTCAGCTGGGATGGTTCAGGCGCTGTATGTTCTGTTAGTAAACGCCACTCCATGTTGAACACGGCAATTCGAGAATCAGATAGTGACACGGCTGCCACCACGAACGCCGAGCCCGCGAAGTCATGAGCCGAAGGGGCGCAGCGAGACACTCACCTCACAGCCGTCAGCCGTCGCTCTTGTGTATAAAGTGGCATGCACCGGTACTTCAGCACCAGTAGTTCAGTCTGACGAAACATGAACTTAGGGAGAGACGTACGAGACCATAACGCGAAGAGGGCTGCGAGTGATCCGGCGCGTATGACAAAGACTGCCTGACGCACCACACTGCGGCACGCAGCTATCTTGCCCATATGTCGACGTTCGGCAGGCCTAGTGACACTCGAAGGACAGTGATAGAAGGACGCGTGTTGGGCCCGCCGGCATCGATCCTTACTTGTGAATCGCCGACCTTGTCCTGAGGGGCTGGAAGGTTAGGGCGCCTTTGATTAAGTGAAGAATGACGTAAATCCAGTCTCGTCGACAGACGTATGTAGTAGATTTGGCTCCGCTTTTCATCCTGTCCCATAGAAAAGGAGCGCTCCAGATATACCATCTGTCGACGAGACTGATCGACGTTCAGTCCAAGCCCACGCATGCAAACGATGTTGACGTCGCACTGATTCACGGAGGGTGCTGAACAACAGCACACGAGGAATGTCGTTGGGTTAATTGAGGGACGTACCGGGACTTCTGAGGTGTAAGACTGAGGACTGAGGCTTGCACTTGTATCGCAATAGCTCCCCTGATAGAATTTTGGAGGCTTCTCCAGGCGGAGAGAAGCTGGTGCGAGGAGAAGATCTGGTAGTATAGTCCGCTCGATACCTACGAACACACGGGAATCCGCACCAAAGAGTATATGAACCGACGGGGAATTAGGACCGCGCGCATAGATATAACACAACAATGGCCCCCGCCATGATGGGTGAAGATATACGAGTCGGGTCGGAGCGGGGGCCACGGAAGGGCAGAGGAAGCAAAAGGGGGGAGGGCCGATCATTTGTGTGTCGCCTTGACCACTGACACGACGATGATGACAATGATAATAGCGATGGCCACGCCAATGATGAGCCTCATCTGAAGGGGAAATGGGTAAGCGTCGGCGTTTCAAGCTAAACTGACGTTTACGAACCTTCATATCCTTCCACCTGAAGCACGGAAATGATCAGCATTATAGCATTCCTCGTGAGCGTGCGTACATACCACATATTCTGTAGAACATGTTAGCGGCAGCACACAATTCAGAGGAATGCATGCGGTACATACCTTGCGTACACGGTTCGCGCCGCGACGGAATCCCTGTGCGGATACAGCGAGGTTGTCTGTAAAAAGACATGACATCAGCCACGGCGCTTGGCATATACACAGCGCGCAGCGGCGGCAAGCACTGCGGGTACTCGGCCAGGAGGTGGTACCACCGCGCGAAGTGTACCAGGAGACGCAACTCACCGGTCTTGTCCTGCAGTTGGTCCAGCCTCTCTCCTCGCTCAGCGACCTTGGTGATGTTCTCCCTCATAATCCCAACAGTGTCGTCAATTTGGGCCTGGATGGCCGCCGTCTTCGCGTTTCCCGCGGGACCAGCCGGGTTTGAAGAAGAGCCTCCACGGGGCAGGTAGGGGTCGTAAGGCTCGGACCTGAAGCAAACATCGTGGGAGCGACGTGGGGGGTCAAAGTGCAAGTTCAGAGCGTGGAACGGCAAGCGATAGGGAATGCCACTGACATAGCTGTTGCGTGCGAGTTTGCGGGTTGAGAGAGTTTGGAGATGAGCTGGAGAGCACGACGGAGAGCAGCAAGCAGAGACTGACCGAATTAGAGGGAGGAGGTAGGGTGCGAGCGTCGGTGGTCGCGAGGGGAGGTGGTGGTCGTGAGCGCAGGACTGCGCGGCTGGTGACGAGAGACGGAGCGGTTCGAGCCAAACACGCGCAAGCACCCCGCACCGCCAGGCACTCGGCCGTCCTGCGCACAGTCGCACCGCCGGTGCCTCGATCATCTTACTCACACACCCCGTCTCAGCAATAATGTACTGCATAGCTATGCAACTAGTCTGTGAAATGCAACACAAATCGCACCAGTACGATCAAGAGATGCAGATAGAACCGTAGCAAACATCCAAGGCCCAACCCTCAACAGCAACTTGAAACGGGAATCATACACAAGGGTATCGTATGTATCTAGACCAGCGAGAGAGCGTCACAGTTCCATAGTACGGATGCGGTCCGGTATGTGTGTGAGCAAAGAGCTCTACGAGCGGAAGGGGATATACAGCGCGATCTCGGAAAAACGAAGGGATAAGGATAGGGAGCGCAACGCGAGCAGCTGCGACGGTCCTCAAGCGAACAACTTCAACATGGTATATACACCTGAACTGTCCGAAGCAAGAAACTCAGCGCGCGCACCCACCCTCACTCCTCTTCGCCCTCATCCTCCTCTTGGATGCCACGGAAGGCGAGGCCCGCCCGCCCTGGCGGCAGCTGGCGTCGCCCGCCCCGCGGCTCCGGACCCTCGAAGACGTTCTCGCTGGCCGGAAGGGGCGAGCTGCGGCCCGCAGGAGAGCGGTTTGCCTTCGTGCGGTTCGCCCTTGGCGGTACAGGCCCGACCGACAGGCTTGTGACCGCAGTGGTCGCCGCCCGCTTGCTAGTGGCCCGCGGGGTGACGCTACGTGGGGCGGGGGTCTCTGCCTGTACGAACGTCGTGACGACGCTGCTCGCTGACGAGGGCATTTGGCCGAGGCCACCAACGTACGCGGGACTCTCCTCCTCTTCATCGACCCAGTCCGACTCGTCTCCCATGCTGAAAGACTGCCGCCCAGAGAAGACGTCGCGGATCCCGGCAGGCATCTCCGCGGGATAGACGGCCAGGACTTCGACGGCCGGGTGCGCGGCGCGCGTTTGCCACCCCGGCGGCTCGAGGCCCCACGACTTCTTCCAGCTCGAGCGACCTAGTGAGTTGAGGTACCCGCCGTTCCCGCTCGGATTCGCGAAAGGCGTCTGACGCTTATGAGCAACGAATGTCGTGGCGCCGTGTGCACGCCGAGGCGTCTCGTCCAGGGACCGCCTCACTGCGATCTTGTGCGGCGAGCTGTTCCGGCGACTGTCCGTCTCCGAAAGGTCGTAGATGGAGCCTTGGCGCGATGACGCGCGAGACTGCGCAGAGGAGGCTGAGTTAGAGCGCAGGTGCGGCGGACGATTCATGCCTGTCGGTGTCATTTGGATTTGACGTACCACCCTCGTCGACGAGCCTGAGCCGCCGCGACGATGAGCACCTTTGGGTAGGGGCGACGCCGTGCGTCCCAGGTATATCGACCCCGCTGAGCTCGCGGACGGTGACTTCCGATGCCGTGGGTGGTTGATAAAGCTGTGTATCGAGCTGGGGCGCGACATGAACTCCTCGCGCTCTGAGTTCGGCGTGTGGCTGCCGAACGACCGCCGGCTTGGGTCACTGCGCCGACGGGAGACCGAGGCGGAGTACGGCGGCGACTCCACCACTCCGTATTGCACCGACGTGGACGACCGCCGCGAGTTCACGCTGCTCGACCGTCGTGAGGACATGGACGCCCGTTTGGCGGCGCGAGCAGCAGCCTGAGCCTTGCTGCGGCCTACAGTAGCCTTTCCGCGTCCGCGGCCCTTCACGGTGCCTACGCGCCGCATCGACACGGGGCTCGAGCCAGGGCTGTTCAGCGAGTTGCTGTGCGCGAGGGCTTGCGCCATGGTAGGGTCTTCCTTGCGCTTGCCCTTCGGGTCTTCTCTGAACCAGCGCTGGAACGTGGAGAGCAGGCTCGCGCGATTCCGGTTGCCCACGGCGCTCTTGTTCCCGCGTGAGGGGATGCTGGGCAGCGAGGTGAGCGTGTCCGCTGGGGAGCCGGTGTCAGGCGGAGGGGACTGTTTGCCCGCTATGACCCACGGCGAGCCCATCTGTCCCTGGGAGCTGTTCAGTTCCGCAGGCGGCGGCGTAGATGACATCGCTGCGTCCTTGACCGCACGCAGTGGCGGCGTCTTCATGTGCTTGCTCGACCCGCTCCCATGTGACGATCGCGGTTCCTCGGTGCTCCCGTTGCCGTTCTTCTTCTCCGCCTTCTCCTTCTCTTCGCGTTCCCGTCGCTCCCGCTCCTCGCGGACGGCTTCCGCGGACTTCTTCCGCACGAGGCCTGCGGCCTCGAGCGCGGTGGTCGCGCGCTGCATGATGCTCACGCTGCCGGAGCGGTTCTTGCGGCCCTTCGATCCCTGGCTCTCCTTGTCTTTGTCCTTCATGCTCCCGCTGGGTGTCGAAGGGAGCGATTTGCCGGCCAAGGAGTCCGCAACGGACGGTGACGGTGACAGCAGCCGTGTGGGCGAGTGATTGCGCGGGGGCGTCATGGGGCGCTTTGTGACAGGTGCAGTAGGCGTCGCAGGGATGAGCTGCAGCTCGGGCGCGGAGTGAGCAGGCATCAGCGCTGGCGGGATGGGCATGCGAGAATCGCGAGTACGGCCCACTGTGCCATCGCTGGCCTCCGAACGGGCATCCTCCGTATGTGGGCGGTGCTGTGAACGGCCATGCGATTTGTCGCGTCGCGCCTCCGGACGTGCGGTTTCGAGCGGAATGTCCACAACAGGCTCTTCCTGGACGACTATCGAGGTGTCGATGGAGGGCTGTGAAGCGCCTTCCTCGGCTACTCTCTTCTCGGTCTTACGCTTGAGCATCCACCACAAGGCCCCGGTCGCGTCGCATGCGTCATTAAGGACCGAATGGACGATCTGGCCGGTGTCAAGACCTAGAGAGCACATTGAGTTCAACAGTTCCCGCTCCAGAGGGGTAGAGAAGATGAGCGGCGCGGGTGTGTGCAGGAGAGAGGAAAAGTCCTGTGGTGGTAGAGGGACATTTGACTTTTCGAAGTTGTTCGGCCCGTGTTCCGAGAGTGTCGAAGAGACAGAACGTCGTTTCGTGCGTGCGGGTGTTCGGGTAGGATAGGCTGGAGGGATTTTCGGGTTGCTATCGTCCCGGGAGATGTTCGAGCGCGGAGGGGTAGAATGTGGGCGGTCAGGGAATGTATCGATCTCTTCTAATACAGTAGGAGGCTTCGAGGAGGAACCTGGGATCGGCTGCCTGGCTGTGAGTTTCTTCAGAGTGCTCTCGCTAGCGTTGCTGTGTATTCCCTGTACATCGGGAGAAGAGGAGCCAGGTGAAGTATCATCAGGAGTGGTAGGCGCGGAGGAGTAGAACTCGGAGGAAGCAGAGTGGAATGTAGCGTCTGAAGCGGAGGATGCGGAAGGAGGTTGTGGATAGAGAGATGTTGTAGTCTGCAGCTGTGCTGGTGAAGATGGCCGGGAGAGGATGGGAAAGCTGCTCTGAGATGAGCTGCGCTTTGGGAGCTGATTACCAGAAGTAAACCAGGGATGCGTGAGGATTTGCGCGATGGTAAACCGCTCTGTCGGATCCACACGAAGAATCCCGGCGAGCAGGGCACGGGATTCTGCACGCATTCAGTACAAGCCTTCACGTACCAATAATTTATTGCTTACCATCTGAAAGCCACTCCGGGTCGTCATACTCTCCCTTGATAACTTTGTCCCTCATGACGCTTTCGTCATCGTCATCAAAGGGCAGTGTGCCCGTGAGTAGTGTGTAAAGGATCACACCCAGAGACCACACATCGACCTCTGTTGGACATGGGCGTTAGCAATGTTTTCGCGAGGACATATGCAGGTCGATCCCTCCGGGGTCAGACGAAAGTGAAAGCCGGCTGCTTCGTTATACAGCCAAGCCGGCGGAGAGCTTGTGGTGTGACCGCCCGGCGCATAGCGGCGTCGCCATCCCGCAGGAACTGCCGGCGGTTTCCCAGCAGTGTGCGGCCCGCTGAGCAGAACCGAAGGAACCGGCAGGCACCACGATGACCCAGTGGGTAGGACCAGGACCCGAATAGCGCACGGCTAAGGTCGATGGTGCCTGTGACACGCCGGCTTGATCGTAAGGCAACGATACCGCCGCCGAAGTCCACTCACTTTCGTCTGTCTATCCAGCGGAGAGGTTCAATATATTTCGGCACGTACCTGGTCCAAGATACTTCTTGGCCATGAGCATCTCGGGAGCGGCGTAACCCGTCGTCCCGCAGAAGGTCTCCAGCAGAGTGCCCCGTTCAAACTCCCGGGTGAAGCCGAAATCGCCCAGTTTGACACGGCAGCGTTCATCCAGCAGCACGTTCTCCAGCTTGAGGTCGCGGTGGACGATGCCCTTCTCGTGCACGTACGCGACCGCGAGACAAAGCTGGCCAAAGAACACGCGGGTTTCGTCCTCCTCTAGACGGCCCTTCTCCGCGAGGTAGTCGAAGAGCTCGCCCCCAGAGCAGAGCTCCGTTACGAGCCAGATGTTAGACTCGGTCGCGATGACCTCGTAGAGCTGGGTGACATGCGGGTGGTGGAGCTGTCGGTGATGATGAATCTCGCGAGTGAGCGCCGCGGACATGGCCTTCGGGATCTGCTTGATGGCGACGCGGATACCAGTCAGACGGTGGACCCCCAGCCTGACCTTCCCGTATGTTCCTGCATTCCACCAAGTGAGATACAAACGAGCAAGTGGGGTGCGTCATACGGACCTTCTCCGATGACCTTTCCTAGCGTGTAGTTTCCGACCACCTTGATTTTCTGCGAGGATAGTTCCTTGCCAAGTTCGTTATACGCGGTAGCAAGCTGGGCCTTGTGATTCTGGGTTTGCGAGACCGATCCAGAGGGCCTGTGTTCGGCTGCGGGAGCCATAGCGAGTCATGTACAGAGAGTAGAAGGGAAACGAACGTCAGAGGCTGAGATGCCTGGAGGTAGTAGTTTACAGAGGAGAGGGGGATGTTCCGACGAGAGTGTGGAGGAAGACGGCAAAACGAGGGAGAGCATGTCCTCATCCGCACCGTGTCACGGCCTGCATCCACAACGCGTGACGCAGTGTGATCATCGTGATCATCGTGATGGTTTGTAACGGATTCCTGGCGGATCGCAGCCCGAATACCCCGCCATGGACCGTCGACATGCGCATACGCTACGCTTCACCGCAATTGACACATATACGCGATCTATTGGTAGCAATACAACGGTAACATCAAGCTACCATCCTTAAAATCGTCAATGATACACGAGATCGATCTCGTGGTCTTACAACGCGCTCATAATACGCTCGATCTCGAGCTGAACCCGCATGCGCGCAGCGACGCCCTCCGGAGAGGGCCCGCCAATGAGACGACCCTGCAGCCCGTGGTAACCAACAGTGACGCCATCATACAAGAGCGAGAGCAGGCGGACCCATTGCTGGCCCCACACCTCGCGCGCGAGCAGGCCTCCCACATCCAACGCGGCTAGAGAAGTTTGGCGTCAGATAGGCTCGCGAGCATGCATGAGGCAACCCGGCTCACCGTGTAGTACTTGTGGGGCTACCGAACTGTCCAGCAGCTGCGGGTCCTTCAGCATCCGCGAGACGAACGTCCAGTACCGCGGCAGCCGAACCACCGGGTCGAGCGGCTGGTTCACTCGGGCCACAAGGATGTGGAAGTAGACCCGCATCATACCGGTTACCCTGCTGGAGTATTCCGCTAGGCTTTCGTCCTCCCCGCGGTAGCCTAGTGCCTTTCGCCTGCCATCCTCGTTGAACGCTGTGCCATCGGAATCATTCGAAGGAACGACGAGCGGCACCGGCCATCCACCTGTGCGTTGGCAAAGCTTCGCCCAGAACACATCTGCGAAGTTGTCCAAGACACAGAGGAGGTTCGTGGTAACTTGCGCGAGGGGGATGGCACTCCGCTTCTCAGCCGTGACTTCTGTCTCAGCTTGCAGGAGGATAGCCTTCGCAAGAGAAGAAAGGAGGGCGACATAGACTGGTGGGGGATGGGGCTGGAGTGGACGGATAATCTCGACAATTTGTTGCGACTGTAGACGGTATGCTCAGTATTAGCAGGGGCTCAACGTGGGTTATACTCACAATCTTGTTGATAGCTTCTGCGTCATTAGTGAGTTGACCGATCTTGGGAGTGATCGCCCGACGGCCAGCACTCCAGATAGCCTTCAAAGCTTTGTCTGCTTTCACCGCCCTCATTGGCCCTGCCTTAATCGCCTACAGTCGATCGAGTAAGCACGGGACTTAGTCAGATTGTTAACGGTGAACTTGCCTTCAGAGTATCCCTGGCTCGCTTCCAGTCCTCGAACGCGGTCGTGAAGCCCAACGCCTTACGTTCCTGCTCCTCGGCGCGGTCTCGCTCGTTCCGCAACCGTTCAGCTTCAGCTTGCTGCCGCTCCTCCTCCTCTTCTTTCTCCTTCTGTTTCCTCTTCTCCGCCTCCTCCTTGCATCTCCGTTCCTCCTCCTGTCGCTTCTTCTCTTCTGCCTCCTTCCGGACGCGCTCCTCCTCCTCGCGCTTCTTCCGTTCGACTTCCAGCTTCACACGCAACTTCTCTTCCTCCATCTTGATGACCGCGTCGATGCGTTCCCAAAGCTTGCGGTCGCGCTCCTTCCACTGCGTGCGAAGCACCTCCTCTTCCTGCTGCTTCTTCACATTGAGCGCTGAGAGCTGCACCTGGACCTCCCTGAGCTGCTGCTCATGAATGGCTGCAAGCTCTTGCTGAGCTCGAGCACGGGCCTCTTTCCGCTCCTTTCGGTGCTGCACGCGATCTTGCGCCTGGTGCTGCCTTGCAACACGCTGCGCAGATGTTAGACACCGATTACGATACGAGAGACGGGACGTACGAAGGCCTCCTGCCGTGTATCCTTCTCCCACTCCTCATACGGGTCATGGTGGTTGACATGCAGTCGGATCGACGCCACCGCGTCCTCAAGCATATGCTGCTCCGCCAGAGGCCTATTCCGCTTCGGCCTTCTGTGAGGCCCCGTAAGCACGTCGAAACGCAAGTGGGACGCGCGAAATGACCTTACGGCGGGGGAGGGGGGACTTCAGACTCGGACGCATAGCAGAAGGAGTCTACCGACGCTTCGCTGGCCGCATCTGAGTCTGAGTCCGAGTCTTCAGAGGAGGTGGATGACGGGACGCCGAAGGTAGAGCGCGACCTGTATTGCCTAGCGAACACATGTGAGCCTCTCCCGACCGCAACTTGACCTAGCTGAAGAGACGGACCTCCGAGGAGATGACGGCGGGGAGACTGAGGGCGAACGCGGTGCAGCAAATCTCATGATGGCTGAACCTTCGCAACAGACTGCACACACGCGTAGATGAGGGGAATGAAACAAGCGTGACACGACGGGGATTCGCCCGTTTTCTCTGGCCGAAAAGGGGCCAAAAATCCCACCGGCGTAGTTACCTTTTCGTGAGTTGTCCCTTTTTCTGACGAAAAGCCTTTGAAAAGGCTCGTGCACGTGANNNTTACACGGAAAGGTAAGCCTTTTCTACGAGTTTTCTGAGAACGAGAACGCGCTAATCCCCGTCGTGTGAGGTGAAGTTGCGGTCGCTGCAGTAGCGGGGGAGGCTCAACATGCGGCTACTTTCCGCCACAACTCACCCACGTGGCGCGGATCGTTGCGGGCGCTTCTGCCCACAAAGCGGCGGCTCCGGTACTCCCGGTGTCCGGTCCGGAGAGAATCCCCGCGCCACAGACGTTCTCTCGACTCTCTCGGAGTCTCCAGTCTCCACCTCGGACTCTTCCAGTCTGCATAACTTCTACTCTCCCTCCATGCCCTGTCGAGTAGTGCATCTTGCCAACAATCCCACTAGTGACACTTAGCTGCCCCAGAGTATGGCTGAGACCTCGCTATCAGTCAGCAGCCGTCGATCTTGCCTCCCCACCGAACTACTGCGAGAGATTGTGCACTACTACGCCCATATCATCTCCTGGCGGGACCCCGAGAAAGCAAGACAAAGCTATAAGCCGCAGTGGGCTGATTACCAACCCCTTACGCTGGCCTCCAAAGTACTGCGGCAGCTATCCCTAGAGACCTGGTTCGAAGTCTACTATGCACAGTCGCCAGAAGACCTGGTGAACACATGGCCAGAGTTCAACACATGGACCAAGTAAATCGCCATCGCTGTCCTCTCTCGCATCTCACGCTAACACAAACCTTTCAGAGAACTGCACTGCGTAGAACTAGGCACCGACCTCCACGTCCGCCCCGTGCAATGGAACCTCCAGGCGTTCCGCCGCCTGCGCAAGCTCCGCGTCGACTTCGACCCGTCGCAGTCGAACGCGATGCTCCTCATGCGCTTCGACCACCCGCGCCCCATCGCCTCTCACCTGCAGGAGCTGGAGGTGCACGACGTCTCCTGGCCGTCCCCCATGGTCGTGCGCCTCGTCAGCGAGGCGTTCCCCGCGCTGCGCGTGCTCAAGCTCGCGCAGGACCTCGTGTGGTGCAGTCTCTGTAATACGTGCCGCTTCGCGACGTTCAAAGACCATCCCCCTCCTGAGATCATGTACGAGAAGACTGTGGGCCTTCCGGTAAGTTGGTTTGTGCGCACTCGCAGTAGTGCTGTTTGCTCATCGTTTTGGTTTGTGTAGAGGTACTATGAAACATATCTGATGCCGCTCACCCGACTGCATACGGTGCAGCTCACGGTCGCGTACGGTCTCGGGGGGCTGACGTCCCTCTCGAACAACGACGCCCTTTGGTCGGGCGAGTGCGATGCCTGCATGGACATGATGTTCCCATCCTGGGACGGCTTCCAGGCGGAATGGGTCCAGAAGAAGAAGAATATGGAGAGACCCCCCTCACTCAAATGCGTCCACTGGCGCTTCCGACACAAGGACGTCGCGGATATCGCTGTCGACCTCGAAGAGATGGAGAGCCCTTCTGGGCAAGAGGAGGAAGACGATGAAGACGACACTTAGGAAGCCTCTTGAGTTGTCGCAATCCTGAGCCCGAGGTCAGTTCGCCGTGTATGCGTTGCACAACTGGGTATCTTACTGACCGGCTAGCAGATCGTATGCGGCCTGGAACCCATTCACGATGTCATTGTCTTGTCATCCCACCCATACACTGAAAGGTTCGCGCATACTACGGAACGTATCCGGACTCGGGTCGCCCTCCGCCGCTCGTCTGAGCCCCGTGGGCATGGCGAAGGCGCGATGTCGTGAGTCGACCGATGTATTGCTGTCGGTGCTTCCTCATGCTAACGCTGCGCCATTGACCGGTCTTTAGCATGCCATGCCTTCCTTGGCTAAAATCGCGGTACCACCAAGGACCTGCAATAGGACCCGTGCGTTCTCATGACCGGCTCCTCACCCGTCAAACGGGACTTGCGCTATTGGCTCGCGCGACGGGTGCGCCCCCCGGACGGAAGTCAAGTCGCCAACCCTCCATCGTACTCAATCACGCCTCCCGCGGTCAAACACGATGTCATGACGGGGGCGTTCACACCGCTCCAACCGACGTATGTCATACAGCTCCGATGTTCCCTCGATATATTGTTATACAGGTGGTCGTACATCATTCCATTTCCGGGCTACGCAGCTGTACACTCAAGCAGCCTTCGTGGTGTGCGCAGCATCGTGGGGAGGCTACGCAATCGCGGAACATCAGCGGCCACATCACACAGGGAGAAGAGGAGACGTACAGCAGAGGTGATCCCGAGAGCGCTCGCGAGCGCGTTGAACTCGGCAGTGGTCGGCGTCGCCGCGCCAGTGCAGACTGCGATCCGGATGCTCATGTCAGACCAGCCGGAATGCGGGGGCAGAGGAGGGGTACGCACCGTCAATGACGTGCTGCTCGGGCTGGCCGATCTTCTGGGCGATCTGCGCGTAGGACAGTCCTAACGGCACAACCAAGCGTCAGGCTACACCTCCACAACGGCCGCTAAATGGGCTATGGCGCACCCTTCTTTTCCTTGGCGGCGGCGAGGGCAGCGCATTGCGGGTTAGGGGCCATGGTGTTCAGACGTTTAGAGCGGGCTCGGGTAGGTGCTAGGCGAGATGGAGAATAGGCTCAGCGCCGTCCGCCGCTCTATCCGCTTTATATAGGTGCTCCCATGGGAGCAGAGCCGTCCCAGTTGGGAGGCCGGGGCTCTGGAGGATCTGATGAGCGATTGTTATCGAACATAATCTTATCCCAATCCAGCGGGGGAGGTCAACGGTGGCAGGGCGTTGTCCGAGGACGTCGTGGGTTGCATCATGCGGAGGAGAAGGCTTCTGGTGGGCAAGGATGGGCGCGGATATTCCCAGGCGAGATACGGCCTGGAGAGGGAGGCCCGCACCCGGAGGTGCCAATGTATGTGTTCGGTCGAGGAAAGCGGAACTGCGCAATTCATACGCGTTGGGCGCGGTTGCAGAGAGGGAGTCGTTTTGAATATATGGAACGTTGTACTGCGGGGGAACATATATTTGAGCAGCCTATCAAGGGCCCCGCATTTCCCTCTGAGAGGCACCACCCAGGGAGAGGACCGCGGCGGTCCGGCAGACGACGCTCTCTGAAGGTAATGACGTCGGCATGGGGGCCCACATATATATACTGATATCTGCAGTGCAGTACAGTTCTAGTGGGTTTGTAGTGCAAATATGAGTATTTTCAATATGATTACAACCACCTTCTGGTCTCAGGTTTGTGAGCGATACACATCGATGACCTTCAAGGAGGGCTGAGTCTGGCGCGTCTGTGGCGTGAACTCATACGCGCGACGCGCTTGCCACGTGAAAGACCCCACGTGCGCATTTTGGCGCCCATTCCCAAGTGTCGAAATCTTCGTGGAGGTGGTCGTCCTCCTCCACACCGTCCTCAAGCACTCTCCCTCAAGACACCCGACGAGCTTATCATCATGGTGAGTGTCCCATTGCGCCGTACCGATGCGCCAGCATGTGCATCGGGCAGCGAAACGCGACGTCTGTAGATGGATGGCTTGACTGACGATCGGATGTAGCCCCCCAAGAAGGTCAAGGCGCCCAAGGAGGAGAACACCGTCTCTCTCGGCCCCCAGGTCGCGGAGGGCGAGCTCGTCTTCGGTGTCGCGCACATCTTCGCGTCCTTCAACGACACCTTCGTCCACGTTACGGATCTGTCCGGCAAGGAGACCATCTCCCGTGTCACCGGTGCGTCTACTCGATCTATACGCCTCGAAGCAGCTGTTAAACATTAAATATAGGTGGCATGAAGGTCAAGGCCGATCGTGACGAGTCCTCCCCCTACGCGGCCATGTTGGCTGCCCAGGACGTCGCTACCCGCTGCCGCGAGGTCGGCATCACCGCCCTCCACATCAAGCTCCGCGCTACCGGTGGAACTGGCACCAAGACCCCCGGCCCCGGTGCTCAGTCCGCTCTCCGTGCGCTCGCCCGTGCTGGCATGCGCATTGGTCGTATCGAGGACGTGACCCCCATCCCCACCGACTCTACCCGTCGCAAGGTCAGTTTTAATAAAACAGTGCGGCGCAGAAACGGGAAACTGACATATCTGTCCATAGGGTGGTCGCCGTGGTCGCCGTCTGTGATTCAGCATCACAGCGCACACAAAATATCATCTCCCGGATCGCTGCGTCTATGTACTGTTGCACATGGTAGTTGTCCGTATGGAATGATCAAGGTCGCTGCTCGACGCGCAACAGGTTCTTTGGCCTACGCAAAGACCTGCCCCGTGGTCGACGCACATGTTTCTCTGATATTTTGTTGGACTGCCTTGAGTGTGTTGCTATGCTGTATCAAATATGTTCTACCCCGAAACCGGATGAGCGTGAGACTCCACGTCAGTCAAACTGAGACCATAGACTCGCCAGCCAGTCCGGCGCTAAGCTGATCGCGCCTTCCAGAAGGGGGCAGGGAGGAGGCGCGAGCTTGCGAGCGGACTGGGCTAATTGGAGGCTCTTTTGGGAGGGGGGACTTAGCGCTGACCGTGCGAAAACGGACTTGGTAAAATCGTGCGCAGGCCTCTCAGGGAAACCGAGTAGATCAACTTCCTGTGAGGATTGTATATCACAAAGAGTGTCGAAACGTCACTAAAATGCATATTGTACCCATTAGTACTCATCCATATCCAACTCAACGTCCTCTGCCTGCTCCAGTGCTAAGAATCCATCCTGCTCGTACTCCACTGGCAGCGTCTCAACCTGCACCGGCCCCATACCGCCTTCCCGAGCGTCCTCATCCAGGCTCTCCTCATCACCTGTAGATTGGGACGCACTCCATTCGGAGACCGGAGAGGCTGAGCGCGAGTGTTCCGAGTTGGAGTCCAAGTCATCGTGTTCAGCCTGAGGACGGAGACTAGTGGCAGAGGGACGCGCAATCCCGTACGTGTCCAGAGCAGATTTACCAACGACCGGGACCATGGCGCGGCGTGCTTGCATGCGACGGAATGTTGTATTATAGTCTGCGAGCGGACCAGGGAGTGCGCGCAGACCAGCTGTGTAGACATTCGGGATGGGCCGCACATCCTCGGCACCGGGGCGCTGGTGCTCGGGTACGTAGACACCATGCGCTCTCAAGGAGCGCATGATCTCGTGAATGTCGCGCGTGAGGTCCGGCGCGTGATGCTTATCCCCTTGGTGAGAACCCAACTGCGCATTGACCTGGGCGGCGAGACGGCGGAGCGTGTCGATACATGGTGCAATGATCTCGAGCCATTCCCAGGACGCATTGCTGCCGTGTGCCTGATAGATAATCTGACGATGAGTGAAAGTCTGATTGAGTAAAGAGTCAACACGGTGTATGATAATAGAACACTTGTACCTTGATCCAGAAATTGAAGTGCTCCTGTAGGAGGTCGACCGGAATGAAGCCGTTGACGTGCCCTGTTGGATTGACGAGCCAGTTCTTCATGATAATGTCCCTGAAGTAGGTAATCAGTATCAGTATCCTGGGGTCAGACTTGTAGAGAAGACCTCGTACCGTAATTCCGCCGGCCAGACATGTGTCAGGTTGTGAAGGAGATGCAAGAGCTCATGAGCGTACTTCACACGGCCCATAGCACGAAATCCCAGAGCCCAGAGCTTCAGCACTGTGACTAGATGATCCGAGGTACCACTCTTGATGACATCAGCGAAGTGGCGGAGAATGAGAGAGTCGCGCAGGAAGAGCATAGCATTCCGGAACACTGGATCACCATGCGGCGGCTCATTGGCATCGGGCTCGGCTGCGCCTGAGTTGTCCGCCCTCCCATCTGCCTCGCCGGAAGCTGCGGCCTCGATCTTGCTTGTGTCCGCATAGTTATCGATGATCTCCTCAGCGTGCGTGCGAAGTTGCTTGAAATCCATCTTGCCAGGATATTCGTTTATCGAACAGGATGACACAAGTTCGAGGCAATGCAGGACGCGTCCGTAGAGCGAGACAAAGACAAGATCCCGGCAAGTGCGATAGGGGGGGACGGAGGAGAGCACAATTGGTTTGCGATGGAGAGTGCCGTTGTGAGAGCTGAGCGACGCCGGGTCCCTCACGCCGAGCGTTGGATCGCCCCAGTGAGTCTCAAGGATACCCTGTGTGGCTGCCATCTGGTAGTGAAAGAAGCCAGGCGCAAAGGCAACGTTCAGGTATGCTTTGGCCGGATCATCGTGACCAATGCGTGTGTTTGTGACAGCACGGACGCGTGCCATCGAGAGCTGATCCCCGAAGACGACCCGGACTTCATCAGCGAACTCAGAGGAGTCCAAGTCGTGGCCTAGCTCCTTGAACATGGCGTCAAGCACCTCCGCGTTTCCGACGGTACTCGCTTCGTCTATGTGCATCGCTGGCATGGGAAAGATCTCTGTCTTGTGCACGGGAATCTGCGCGATGGATGGCGGCGAGGAGGCTGAGGCGAGGTCAGCTTTGTACTTCTTGAAAGGGTCTCCGCCGTGCTGAACGATGATTTGTAGCACAGTAGAAATGAGACGCTCCCGAAAGGCGGTATTCTCCTCGGTGGTTAGACATATGTCCTTGAACAATAGCGGGGGTGCATCGTTGAAGGAGCGTACAAGATCCGCGGTACGCATCTGGTCTCGCGATGCTCCATAGAGGGCGAAGGCGGTCGCACATGTCCCGTTCTCTTGTGAGTCACTCCGTCCCAATACCTGCTCCGCCGCCCTCACCATGAAGTTGATGTTGTCGTACACATTGGCTAGTGGATCAACATCTTCGGCAGGAGCCTGCGCACGAGACCTCAAGGTTTTCCGAGAGTGATCAGACAGGTTTCGGAGCAGGCCGCGCTGGGACTGCCTCGGGATGGATGCCTGGCCGTTTGGAAGGGAAGCTGGTGCCGTCGAGGGGTCCGAATCTACATGGACAGCTCGCAAGGCTGCAGGCTGTGAACTATCCGAGGCACCGGAGTCGCCAGAGTCGCCGGAGCCTGTGGGGTCCCCGCTGGAGCTGCGGTACCTGGTGCGCCGCCTCATGTCTTCTTGCAAGTCATCCTCCGACGGCTCACCATAGTCTTCCCAGTCTGACGAGCTCAGATCCAAGTCCGCAGGCGTAGGCTCATAGTCGGAGTCCTCCAGGTCGCTCTCGAGTGGTAGGAAGCGCAGCACTGAGGTGACTGAATCAGCAGCATGGTTTGTGACACCGGCTATTGTCTGGTAGCTGCTCGAGAGCCCGAGGTGTGATAGCACACTGATGACTTGGCGTTGGGCTCCAGTTGCATAGAGATACAGGCCTAAGACGTGATTGACGTAGCTATTCTTCTGACTGCGGGAACGTAGCAAGGTAAGCATGGCGCTTCCTACAAGCTACGATAGTTGTGAGACAGGCTTCTCGCTAACACCTCGATGTGAACAGATCCATACCTTGTTGCGGCGCTCCTTTGCTTTAAGAAGCGCGACCGTTCCTGTCGCCACCGCAGGGTCTGGAAGGCAATCAAAGCGCTTCCTACGAACGGTTCTCGAAGCTAAAGCCTGCAAGATCTCCGTTGTACACGGGCAGAGCTGGCGCAGTTCGGTGTGCAGTTCTTGAAGGTTGAAGTTGAGAGCAAACGACTGATCCACTGGACGCCGCGTAGACTGCAGGATGCCAGATTTGGTGACCCGGTTTCCCTCCCTGTTGAGCATGTCGCTGACGTACTTGACCGCCCAGTCCTTGACGACCGCGCGTCCAGTGCGACTGTTGCCCGAGGACGTCCAGTTCTTCAAAACCGCTCTCACCATCTCAGCGTCCGCAAAGAAGTGGGAGAAGCGGATTGGCCCGTAGCCCTTGGACGCATGTGTGTCCGACAAGAACAGGAGTATCTCGCCGTATGTGACCTCTTTCTCCTCCATGAAGCGCAGAACGTCTTGAATGTTTTCTAGCTTCGTCTGCTCAGCTTCAAGCTGGGACGCCTCCATCTGCGCTTGCTCTAGCTGAAGCCGAACCCGCGTGGTGTCTTCTTGCGTTTGGACACGCACCGCATCTCTCTGCTCCTTTGCCTGTCGCCGATGCTTCGCAACCTTCTTCTTGCGCGATGCGGTCCGTGACGCCTTGTTGTGTCCTCGAATTGGGGTCGACTGCTTCTCGTTGTCGATGTACACCGCGGTACCTGGACCACCGATCAGATGGTCCTGGAATTGTACGACTGGTTGTGCCTGGTTCAGCGCTGGCACGGGGCTTGGAGTGCGTGGGTTAGGGCAGTCGTCGAGCGGGAGATAGACAGGTGCTGGAGAAGATGAAGCAAGGGGTATGTCCTCAGGGATGAGCTCGAGTTCAGCAGGTGAGCAGTTTTCCCGATCAAGTCTGGCTACCTGTCGACGATTTGCTGAGACGGCACTAGTAGTCGGAGGCATGGATAGACAATAGACTATTCAGTTGTCAGCCAAAGATCAAACAGCAGTGGGTGGTTGAAGTCCGTATGTAGGCCGCGTTGCAGCCTTCGCAGTGTGGCGTTTTACTGCACCGCTCCAGGGAGCTTCGGACCCGCGTGCACGCCTTCTACTTCAACGTCAACTTCGATCACTTGAACCTGCTCCCCGCCACTCTTCACTCCCTTGCATCATGGCTCGCACGGCTGTACCATCTCGGCTCCGACCCCAGCAATCCTCTGCGCCACAGCGTCGACCAAAACTCTCACATGACGACCTCGAACTCCTTGCGAAGAAAATGCGCGAGACGTACGGCTGGAACACCGACCCAAAGCCATTTCAGCTCGCAGGCGTTCAGGCGCAGCTGGAAGGTGTCGACATGATAATACAAGCCTCGACTGGTGCAGGCAAGACAGCAATCGCCGCAGGACCTCACCTCATGTCCACCAGCATTGGTAAGACTACCATAATGGTATGCCCTCTTCTCTCGCTCGAGGACGAAATGGTATGCACTGTTCTCTTCGAGACCATCTATACATTAGCTAACCGGGCGGTGCAGGTACAAACATTCAACCTAGAATTTGGGCTCAAGGCGATCGCCGTGAATAGCAAAAATGGGGCATGCTCTCCACTGGTAGTAAAGGTACGCCCCCGCGATCTCACAGGTACTACTTGGCCTTCTGTATTAACAGATGATGTCATGATTCAGCGCATCCTCTCCAGCACATATCAGATCGTCCTCATATCCCCGGAGATGCTTCAATCACGAACATTCATCAATCGAATCCTTCGCAACACGAAATTTGCACGCCAAATTCTGTCTGTGGTTGTTGACGAAGCTCATTGCATCTCGCATTGGGGCGCAAACTTTCGCAAGAAGTACGGATCCCTCGGCATCATCCGTGCCTTCCTTGCTCGCGGTACACCCATCATCGCCTTCTCCGCCACACTCACGCCTCGCGTACGACGTGATGTATCGAGTAAATTGCACTTTCCGAAAAGCGGGGGCGCATTCCTGAACGTCGGAAATGACCGCCCCAACGTTTCTATCGTCGTTCGCGCCTGTGAACATCCAATGAACAGCTTGGCGGATCTTGACTTTGTCGTACCCCCCGGCATCAGCCGTGACCCATCTGCCATCTCGAAAACCTATCTCTACTCCGACAACATCAACATAGGCTCCGACATAGTGGACTATCTCAGAGCGAGGCTCATCTCCCAGTGCCAGATGGACCCGGACATAGCCGCCGCCGCCATCCGTCCGTTCAACGCCACAATGTCACACAAGTATCGCACTGAGAGCATAGACCACTTCCGCCGAGGGCTGATTCGGGTGCTAGTTTGTACGGACGCTGCCGGAATGGTATGATCATTTGTCTGCATGTTCACCGCTGGCACAATACTGATTTCATGCAGGGGTGTAATGTGTCGGACGTTGATGTAGTTGTTCAGTGGAAGCTGCCCGCGACACTATCAAACTTCATCCAGCGCGCGGGTCGAGCCGCGCGTTCCAGCACACGCACCGGACTGGCAGTTCTGCTAGTTGAGCGGTCGGCCTTCGCATCCGACATCTCGAGGGCGCCACGAGCCTCTCGGGGTCGCGCACCACCCGGGAAGCAGCAAACGGGCCCTGTGCCAGCGCAACCTGACCCAACAAACCCCCCACATCTGGTAAAGAAGCTCAGCGCGAAGGAGTCGAAGGCGGCAAAGAAGAAGTACGCGGAGGCACATGGCATCAAACGCGGCTCACAGGGCGGGGAGTGTGATGCACCACCCGATGGTGACCAACCACCGTTGAACCCTGACTCTGCAGACGAGGGGCTAATCACGTTCATACAAAGTGTGGAGTGCCGCCGCACTGTGTGGGCTAAAGTGTACGACTCGCAGCCCTCTCGTGGTATGTTCCAACATTGTATTTCATTCACCTTGGCCTCGAGCTGATACTAGGACGCCCGTCAGCATCATCTACAGATCTCACGGCCCCATGCTGTGATATTTGTGATCCCCTCCTACTCGACAGAACACGTCCTGGACCTAGCACCCGTGTCGACAAGCCAAAGACCGTCAAGCGAGGTCAGCCGGTCCCGGAGTTCTCTGCGGCACTCCAACAATGGTGCAACCGTGTCTATGCGCGCGACCATCAAGGTTCGCAATGGGACGCCACTGCTATCCTCGACTCGACTTTAATCGAGGGGTTGACTTCTGTTGGCCCATTGGACAAGAAGAAGCTAACGACAATGCTGCAAGCCTCGTGGATTTGGTGGGATGAGTACGGTAACGAGCTTGCCACTCTGGTGTCCCCTTGGCAGATCCCTGTGGTACCTCTGGAGCGAACCTCGAAGAAAGCAAAGCGGCCGGTGTCGGGTCTCGTATCATCCAGGGCGAAGCGTGCGCGCCTTGGCTTTACAGCAGGGGACAACGAATGTGAGCATGCCAAAGCGATTTGCAATAGCAAAGCTATCTTCTGACGCGACATCCTAGCCCCCTTCGCCTCCCTTGAATGGACGGAGCCACTCACTGAGGCTGCCTTCGAGGATGTGGCGAGGGCGCCGCATCCTAGTGCTGTCGACTACTCACCGCCGGCCGTGTTGACATGGACCTCAAACATCACGGCCACCTGGTATGAAGGCGACCTAGATACCGCTTCGCACACCATCACGAGAACTGAGCAGCCTGCTTTCGAAGACGATGGCTCCGATGCTATGGAGGTCGCCGTCCCCGATGCTCCTCACTCCTTCGAAGAACCCGACTACGCCGGGTTCACCAAGTACGACATACTGTCCTCTCCGGTCTCCTCTCCGCCGCCCTTCCAGCCGTCCTCTACACCTGAAAGTCGGCGCCTCTCGCACAGCGCGAACGACGTGTTCTCAGCGCACCTGTACGGCATGCCGGCCGTTGGAACGGCGCACGTCCAAGAGGCCTCGGCTCACGCCATGATGCAGTGGCCTCATGGGGCGCTGCCTTCTCAACCCGTGATGCCCGCTACTTCGCTCTTCGGACGGTTCGCATGTCCTGCGCACCGGGGGAACCTATCGCGCCAGTAGACTACGCAACCGGCGCTGCAGCGGGCGTGCCGAGTCTCGAGCGAGTTCCACCCAAGCTCCACTGTTTTCCGAGTATATAGACTTATTGAAGTTTGAATGTCGAATAGGCACCCGAAAATGATACTTTGTGAACGGTTCCATGTTATTCATGAGCTAGACGTTCGAGACGATGACCATGGGGGCGTACAGTACTGTGTTCGAGCACAAAATTCTCAAAGGTGTAGGCCGTGAATCCGCTAAGTAAGAATTCGCACGGTGCGCGCTAAGCCCCCCCTCTCAAAAAGGCCTCCAATTAGCCCAGCCGTTTCGGTGCCCTCAACCTTGGCGCCGAAACGGATGGGGACGAGCCTACTGAGACCATACCATTCCGCAACCAGTTGGTGCAAGTGCTTGTTATGGAACACGGCAAGGCTGCGCTTTCTCACCCTCTCTTTTCCTGGATCACTCGTCTCCCATGACGGAGCTGAAACTGGTGTACCGTGGCCTGCGTCAGGTCTCTGACTGGGCTCTGCGCTTCTACTCCGAAATATACGTTGATGGGCAGGAGAATGTGCCGCTGGACGGTCCTCTTATCATGTGCGTCTCCAGTCTGAGTCATGTCTTCTCCTGGTCCAGCTTCTGTCCCTTCGCTGTCCAGACACCACACGGTCATGCTGCAGAACACTAACCTTACAACGCTCTTCACAGTACGCCCTGCCATCACAATGAGCTCTTGGATATTGCTACCCTCTGTGAGCCCAGCGCCATCCTCGTCGGCGTCCTACCCCACATTCTGAACATGACGCGCCCGCATCCTCCTCACAGCCGTAACGATACCCCACGGCCGCCCAGTATGCTTCTGGGCGAAGTCGTCCATGTTCAAGAACCCCCTCGCGCGCGCCATCCTCCTCTCCTCCGGCAGCATCCCCGTCGCGCGCAACCCGAACAGCACCCCGACCCCTACCGTCGAGCCGGCCACGCAACCGCAACCGCAACCGCAACCGCAACCGCAACCGCAACCGCAACCGCAACCGCAAACGTCCTCCGTCCACGAGGCGCTATTCCGCGGCACGTTCAAGGCGCTGGACAGGGAGGAGGTCATCGGGGTGTTCCCGGAGGGCACGAGCTACACCGAGCCGTGCATCGTGCAGGTGAAGGACGGGGCGAGCCGCGCGGCGCTGGAGTATGTCAGGTGGGCGAAGGAGACGAAGGGCGGGCAGGCGAAGAGGCTGCAGATCGTGCCTGTTGGGATCGTCTACACGGACAAGTCTCAGTATCAGAGCAGGGTGAGCACACTGCTTAATCTCGTGAACCGGTATGTTGACGGGTGGGACCTCGTTAGGTCTGCGTGAGGTAAGTCTACGGAAGCATTGACAACGAAACCTCGCTCAACGCACACCGTTCCAGATGGGGAAAGCCCATAGATGTGGAAGCGTTCGCGCAGGAGAAGCTCTCTGCAGACCCAGCGCTCTCCACCGAGCTAGACTCTCGCCCTCTCATTAAGGCTTTGAGCACGGAGATTGAGAAGCGGATGCTCGATTTGACCATCAACGCTCCGGATTGGTGAGCTCCGGAGTTTACATACGAAACGCTCTAAACTAATGGCATCTATCCCAGGGACACGTTATACGCTATCGAAGCCGCTAGAGATATCCTATGGGACGACAAGGAGCGCCTCGACGCGTCGCATTTCGTGTGGATTTCGCAGAAGTAAGCACGCTCACAGCCCGCACCTTCGCAGCACTAACCCTACCATCGCACATCACAGCCTAATCAGCCTCTTCACGGACCCGAACGCACCACCCTCCGCCACGAAAGCCAAACAATCTCTCCTCAAATACCACTCCCTCCTCTCCTACTCCTCCATCTCCCACAGCGCCCTCTGGGGCATCCTCCCCGACCCCTCCTTCCACCCGACCCGCGCTGGCGCACTCCGCATCTTCGCGCGCCAGCTGCTCACCACCGTCCTGCACCCGCGCTTCGCCCTGTTCCTGCCGACGCTTGTCCTGCACGCGCCGGCGTACGCGACGGGGCTGCTCGCGGACCGCCTCTTCAGCACGCGCGACTGGGAGGAGACGCGTGCGCAGTTCAAGGCGATCTTTGGGGGCGTCGCGGCGGGTGCGGCGTATGCGGGCGTCACTGTGGTCGTTGTGCGGCGATTGGTTGAGGGCTCGCCTGGGATGTTGGGGTGCGTGAAGGCGCCGAGATTCACGCTGCCTGTATTCAGGGCCCTGTGGGCAACGGGTCGGTGGTTCTTTGCTGGAGACATTGGAGTATTGTCTGGCAAAGCTAGAGCTGCGGTTGGCGTATTCGGGGTGTTCTACGCCACTAGCTTCCTTCTCTCCCGTTGGCACAACTACTGGGTTGGCTGTACGTATCCTGTTTCCCAGCGTTTTATCGACCTGTAACTGATACTTATCCTTTACAGCGAACTACAAGCAGTAAGAGGAGACATCTGGATACCTTTGACTCAACAGTATGCTGACCGAGACCCTCACAGACTCAAGCGTCTACTTGCATCCTGGAAACTGGTTCTGGGGCTCTTCTCGCCCCACTCCAGCGACCTGAAAGGCGAGTGGCTGGCGCCATACACAGTGCCCTACATCCCGCGGCCCAACCCGTACATCAAGCGGCGCGACGGCGCAGAGACCGAGAACGACCGAGCGCGTCTGCCGCACGCTCCCTCTGTGTCGTCGCGCAAGCTCATCCGGCCACTGCTCGACGCGCGCTCGGAGGCGACGCGCTCGCTGTGGTCTTTCCTCGTCGACTCCAAGTACCTGCGCGGCCTTGTAACCGCACGCATGCGCGGCGAGGCGTGGATGCAGGTCGGCCCTGCCACTTGATTTTACTTCAATATAGGACGGCAATCATAATTGGATAGGGTATGAACGAACAGTAGGATATGGCAAGCGTGTGCGGAAACGGGGACGTGAGGATAGCGTAAGTATTCGGGCGGTCATTAGAGCGGCGGCGGGTGAGGCGTACGTAAGACAGACAACAACAGCACGGATGATAACAGAGCGTAAGTAACTGGGAGCGGCCGCGACATCCTACAACAATCTTCTACAGTAACAGGCGAGGATATATGGATAGAAAAGTGAACAGCGAGAGAGATAGGGATGGGGATGGAGCACCGGGGAAAGGTATAGTATAGTAACAGATACAGAAGGCCAAGAGAGAGAGAGAAACGTCTAAGGGGGATATAGAGGTACATACCACGAGTTTTGTTTGTGAATGAAGGCGAATCACCGGCCGTTCCTCGCGTTCCACGCGCCGCTGAACAGGCTCCGCGTCGACGAGCGGCTGCTGGCCACCGGGCGCGGCGCGTGTATACCTGCCGCAGCGTCGCCGTGCCTGTCCACCGCGGCGGACGTGCTCGGGGCCTCAAACGAGAGAAGGAGGCCGCCACCAGCACCGAACTCCCCAATGGAGCCGAGAGAGCGCGGAATGGAGTCCTGGCTGCCGCGCGGAGGCGCATCCGCGTACGGACCCTGCGAGGTATAGGTATGGGTATCCTGCGACTCTGCGGGCCAGAATATCGAAGGAGCCTCTACCTGGTCATGGAAGTGGACGCTCGAGGCGGTCGAGCTGCGGCGGTGCCGCTGGCCTGAAGGGCGCTGCGATCTCGCGCCGCCGCTGCCGCTGGTGTTGTGGCTGACGGTGCTCTCGGCGTGGGAACGTGTTGAGGTCCGACTTAGCGACCGGACATGGTTGGAAGGTGCGGGAGGGGCTGGGAGGGGCTCGGTGGAAGGGCCAGTAGCAGGATATTGAGTTGTGGGCCTAGAGCTATACAATGCAATACCAGTCCTGAGACCGACGTGTGCACCGGAGTCATTTCCAGATGCTGGAGCTTGCCGTGATTGACGGGAGGACGCAGACGCAGATGGAGACGGACGAGCACTACGGGTGTCGCTCTGTGCGGCCTCGGCGATCTCGCTCAGCGAGCGGTTGATGGCCTGTAAGTCATGGAGACCCGTCACGACCTGCCGGGAACTGCCCTCCCTCGATGTGTTCAGAAGGAGGCCAGAGGGCCTTCCCTCATATGCCTCCCCAGAGCGAAAGGAGCCCGAGGCGTTATCCGGGAGGATGTCCACGGACTGGCCAAAGAACTCGTCACCCGACACCTGGTCAGCCGAATCCGAGGAATCTTGGGAGTCGCTGGGGGGTGGAAGGTTGTTCACGTGGAGTGAGAGGCTAGACCGTCGGCTTGGCTGGTAGGTGCCTCCCCAAGAAGAGGCAGGCGACGGTTGAGGGAGAGTCTCTGCAGGTACTTGGTTCCGAACGAGCGGCCGAGCAGTAGCGGACTGTCCCGGTTCCTGCGACGCGCCGAGGCCGAACAGAGCACCACCCTGCGACGGTTCTGCGGCAAATCCATGCAAGGCAGAAAGAGAGGTATCTCCTAAGGACGAAGGGCCGGGGTCGGCCGGGGCGAAAGTAACAACGCGGGCAGACGCAATGCGCTGGCTTTGAAAGAGTGTAGACGCAGATCCTTCCCTCGCGGTAGAGAATGGCGCCTCCTCGACCTCGCGATGCACAGCGCTGCCGCTTGGGCCCGCAAGGACGCTCTCTGGTATGCCACTGAGCTGCAAGGGATTAGGACCAGGAGACACATCGCCGTCGTCCAACTGGGACGGCTCCTTCGCGATCGCATACCGGGACTCGCTTTGTGTGCCTCGCGCACGGACGGCTAGGTGCCTACAGTCAGGCTCGGGCAACCAGCGAATGCCGGCTTTAGGGTCCCACACCTCAACTTGGCCTGTATGGTCCTCGTGGCCAGGACGCCACTCCATCGGCTGGTGGCCAACGATGGGTTCGTCTGGAGCGACCGTGCGGATGCGGGCGGAGCGGGTCGGGTACGGCACGCCTGCGGTGACCATTTCGGCAGCGGGCGCGGGAGCGTGACGTCTGTGCCTCGACGTGGACGGCTGCGCACCGTGCGGGCTCGACGCATACGGGTGGGCGGTCGGCTGGTGGGTGGGCGCAGGGGGCGGCGCCGCCTCATCTCTGGACATAAACTTGGCGTGCGGTGGCTTGGCTCCTCCAGACATGATATGGTCGCCGGGACGAGGCCGCGGATCGGACCAGTTTTCAATCCAGTCATGCCCTGCGTACATGCTCATCCCTGTGGCCCTTGGGTCGAATGGGACGTGGGCAGATGCTCGAGGCGTCTCATGCATATCGAAGGGCTCCGGGACTACCCTGGCCTCGAAAGGGGCACCAGGGACGATGAAGTGTGACCGCCGCCGGTTCTCCTGTCGGAGCTCTTCGCCTGTGCTCGTTGTTCTGTATTTTGGCCGGGCTCCGGGCTCGGGGGCGGGAGGAGCCGCCTGTGTGGTACTTGAATCGGCCGCCGGCGGCAGCTGGGGCTCTTCTGCGGGGACCACGACGCCATTGGGAAGGAAGCCCTGGTGGGGTGCCAATACGGGGGCGGTGGCGGCGCCTTGTTGCCCTGACGGCAACGTGGCGAGTTGGCGGGTCATACTCGTAACTCGGGGATTGATCTCGGGCGGCCGGGGCAGAGGATTAGATGAATGGGTATATCGCCTCAGCTCCGCCTGCAAACGGGCGTTTTCGTTGAGAAGTGCCTGATATGCCTCCTCCGCCTTCCCTCTCTCCTGCAGCATCTGCCGCTCGACGAGCATGGCTTTGTGGATATCGCTGTCTTTGAGCGTGGCCTGTCGTTGGTGGACCTCGCGCAGTTTCGATAGTTGTTTCCTCGTTTCCTCTTTCTCGATGTAAAGCGCCCGGTACTGGTGCAAAGCGGTCACCGCAGTACGTAAGGGATGCTCCTGCTCAATTGTGGCGTGACGACCATGAATATCAGGCGGCACGCAAAAGTGCTGGGATATCGTGCACAGACGACCACACTCACCGTGACCTCGGAACCAGACACTTCGGATAGACGGGTCGATCGCGCGACCCACGCATTCACTTCTTCCACGAGCGCGTTAATCTCCTCCGGCTCCGAACGGTGGTCGAAGAGCACGGCGATCCGCCTGAAGAACTCGTATTCCTCCAGCTTTGCACCAGCAGGCCCGGAACCGTCTCCGTTGACCTTGTCGACGTGTAGCTTTTTGATGCGCTCCGGGTTGAAACCTTTGCGGCAGAGCGGACAGTTTGTTGGGTGCACCGACCGCAGGCAGCTTCATATAAGGCGTCGTCAGCACAGCGCCACGTTGTATCCAGATATGCAGGGGCGATGCGTACTCGAGACAGAAGACATGGCCGCACTGTATAGCATGTGGCGACTTTGCGGCTGTAGTCCAGGTGTATGGGTCCAGGCAAACGTCGCACTGCGACGACGGGTGGACGAGTAGCATCGCGTCCAGCGACCCACGCTACCGTCGGCGTCGGCGTCGCAAGTACAAACTCGCAGAGAGCTCGAGAGACGACGAGGGCGCAGGCTGAGAAATCCGGTCGTGGTGGTAAGAGTCAAGCGCCATCACAACAACCCCGTCCGCTAAATGCGGAAGGTACTGCCCCCCAGCTCAGCCCCCAGAGAAAGCCCGAAAAAGCGCCAGAAATTCACAAGCCTCGACTAGGGCTATCCAGATATCCAGGTCCAGGATTACGTTCACTGCCGCGAGCGAGGCTATGGAGACTGACGAGCCTTTGTGTTCACGATGAGGATGGGGAAAGTCTATGCAATGACATATCCAGGGACTATGATACATGGAGCTGGGCGAGGAACTAAACGAGGGAGTAGCATACACGGCTGTAGGGATATATAGCAGAAGGCAAATGCTGCGCTTCACGACTTCGAGCTGCAGCGGTTCAGGCCCGCGCCGCAGAATTGAGCCATGATGACCCACAGAAGCACCTGACGTTCGAGTGGACGATCAGCGAAGAAGCCCACATATGAACTGACGTACATACCAGCGCCACGACGACACTGAGCGCGAGAATGCGCGTATTCTTCCACCACATGCTCCGGCGCACCGTCCTGGCGCCTCGCCGGAAGGCGGTCGCCTGGCTCGCCATGCTATCGGTCTTATCGACCAGGAGTTCGATCCGTTCCCCTCTGGACAGGATCTGCTCTACATTCTGCACCATGATGTCCTTCACCTGCGCGAGTTCGGCCTGTGCGCGAGTCAGCTCATCCGTGGGTGGGTTCGTGTTATATTGTGTCATGAGCTGGGCGATCACTGGGCCAAATGTGCCTTGCTGGGAATAGGCAGGAGGGTCGGATGTGGACGACGAAGCACCAGGCTGCGAGGTGAACTTCTGCTGTATCTCCGTGAGGAAAGTGAAGGGCATACGCCTGTTAAAGGATGCTAATTCAGACACTGACTCGGCGTCAAGAGACTAGACACTCACCTCCCCGCAGCATCATCCGCCATGACTAGGTAGGTGAACCCGCCCTCGGAGATATAGTGGAAGAGGTATTGCTCCCAGACATATGTGAGCTTGCTATTGTTAGGAGGGATCTTTGATAGGATGGTCTGTGTTGCTGTACCGCTGCGTGAGTGAACGCTAGTCTCCCGTTCCATGTAACTCACCTTGAGAGAAGTCCCGCTGACCGGCCTGGTGCTCGGCCAAGATGGTGGCCCCTTTAGCCACGAGTGCATGAATCTGCACAAATCATGTCAGTTTCAGAAGCCCAACCCGGAGACTGCTTGCTCACTAAAGACATTGCGTTCCGATAGAAATGAGAGCAGCGAACAAGCCGTAGCAGCGCAGTTAACGCCCAATTGCGTTACCAAGTGCGTCACCATCACATACTGTCACAGAGCGTCACGGATGTTTCATAACGGGCTGCGTGTCGTCACGATCACCGAGAAATCCACGTGGCGCGGGAGGAGACTTGTGCTCTCGGGCTCAGCTGGACTTGCCAGCACACGTCCATCTCCCTTCCCTCCGTCACCATGGTATGTCGCCCGACACATCTCGCGACCTGCGCAATCTGGAATACTGGACGCTGACATTCCGTGTAGTCTGACTCTGAGTCCTCTCGCTCCAACAATGGCCGCCCCACTGGTGTTGCAAAGCCTGCGGGCACACAGATCCGGTATGCAACACGACCATCCAAGATTCTCACCCCTCTCACCATTGTAACCCTCTCAGTCGACGAGCGACTGGTTCGCAGGTCTCGAAGCCCAACTCATCACGCGCTGCGGGAGCGGGCGGTTCGTCCAACACTATGCTGAAGCTGTACACGGACGACTCACCAGGACTCCGAGTGTGAGTCTGACCTACTCCCGTCTGTTGCATCTTGGGCTGAATATCCCCTCCCGTTCTACAGTGACCCTTTCATCGTCCTCGTCCTCTCTCTCTCCTTCATTGCCTCCATCTTCTTCCTCCACATCTCCGCGAAGATCATCCGTGCGTTCACCAAGTAAACAGCGGATTCGGGCTGCGCAGCTAGCATACCTTTTGGGCTTGGTGTCGAGTTGGCATCATGAGTGCTCACGGACTGGAGGAACGGCCTCGCCTCCGGCTGTAATGACCGGCATATATCGCGAGGGGAACACCGGTACGACGTGTCCGTTGTATCAAAACTGGTGCTCTTCGGGGCTTCGCATACTACTTATCTTATTCATTCGCTGTTCTAAACCCTGCATGTTCGATGCACAGTCCCTCGGACCTGGCCCGCCCGTGAATCGAGCAGAAACGGCTCCGGCGCTATGATGTATTGCAGGTCGACGTGGAACCGTCGCTAGAATTCCGGATACTCTCCCACCTGTGACCTGCCACGTCCTCGCCCGACGCAAACGTTCCGCCAAAACATCTCACCGTCACAACAAACGGACTTCCCGCCTGTGTCTTCCGGACATCCGAGTTCTCCAGCAACACGTTGGGGGTTCACATCCCGCGCTACCGCTACGTCCATGGAATACGCCTCGGGTCCTATACCACTCATTAAATCCTCATGCCCTGCCATGCGTCGCCAGCAAAAACTGTTTCCCACTGAAAGACACCTCCGCTCCGTTAACCACGTCTTCTTCAATCCGGTGCTATGGAATTCCGGTATGAAGTCTGATAACCCGCGGGTGCCCACCCACCACTCAGTAGGTAACGGCATCCAAGAGAAGCTGCTCATGCCCGACGACTTCTATCGTCCACCTCCTACATCGCATTGCTAGAACTTGCACAGAACGCGTCAGACAGCGCTCGTCTGGAACCTGGCCAGGAGGTGCACCTCGCGGTACATGGGCGAAAGCAGCGCCGTGCGTGCGCAATCCCTCCCTCGCCATCGCCTTCGGGCCGTGGCGCTGGTTTCCGGGAAGCTTTCAAGGTTCAATAAACGATCTTCAGGGCCGCGTAAGGGAGGTTTCTCTGCACCCGTCCTCATGCCGGAAAGTGCAGTCTAGCCAGTTCGCGCCTGAATGTGGGGTAAAGGCGACAGGTGCTGCACCTGCATGTCTGGCATTACGGGAGTCAGATGCAAGGTTCTCGATGAACGAACGCTGTACTAGTACAGGAGGCCAAGAGCCTATTAAGGACGCGGACACGGAGAGGGGGTGTGGCGAGAAGTCCGAGGCCGGGCGAAGACGAAGGCGAGGACATGAACGCCCCGGGGGCGTCTGGAAATGCTGCGGGGAATGCCAGTGCGAATGCGACGGAGACGACGAGAAGGGGGGACGGGGCTGGCTAAGGGGGGTGTGGGGTGGCATATGCGTATAGATAGTATACATTAACCCCGCGGGGCCCGTCAGGCGGGCCCGTCGCGGCTGCGTGCGTGTAAGTGCGTTATATTGCGGGAACGGGGCGAGGGAGAGAGGCTGCGCCGAGGCCGGCGACGCCGCCTGTGTGCTGGCGATGACCAGGGACGGGAGAGCGAACCATTCGTACCTAGGAATCGGATAACTTATGCATGACGATGGGGACGGGTGCCGCGAGGACAGGACGCCGCCGCGCACGTCCGCGAATACATACGCAAGCGCGTGTCTCGCGGGTGCGCACACGCGTCCCACCCCTCCACGGCCGCTAGCTGCTATGGAGTGCGCAAGGAGACTGACCAGAGGCGGAAACGAAGACTATGAGACGCGGGGGGCTTCCTGCATCGCGCGCATGCTGCGGGTCAGGCCCGAGGGGTAGGATCCGGCAGGCCCGAGGCCCATCGCGGAGGCCTTGCCCTTGGAAATGGACGTAGTGTCCGTCGACTGACGCCGGGGCTGTACTGGTCTCGCGGGGGACGCTGGTGGGGGCGCCGGGGCGTAGATGGCGTGCATGGGGGGTGCAGGGTCCCGGTCACGCGTCGCGGTCGCGTGAGTGAGAGACGAGGGCGCAGGCGCTGCGGTGGTGGACGCGGTGGACGAAGCACGAGTGCGCTGCTGGTGCTCAAGCGCTGCGGCACTAGCGGAGGAGATGCGTGGCTCGGCGCGGGGTTCCAGGAGCTGGTGCCGGAGGGCATATTCCTTGTCCAGAGTGGACGCGGAGTAAGAGTGCGACGTGCTGGACACCGGCGACGGCGTGCGGGTGGACGAGAGTCCACTTGGAGCGACGGAGCGTGAGCGGTCGGAGGCATCCGAAAGAGTTGGCTTCCGTGAAAGGCTTGACCGCGGCGAGGGCACCGGGTCATTGAGGACCTCCTTGAGCTGCGCAAGACGCTCGCGACGCTCCTGCTGCTCCCTAACTTCGGGATTGATCGTCGTCGGCGACATGCGGACGGGGTCCACGGTGCGAAGGCCGAGCGCGTTCTCCGGGACACGCCCGACCGAATTCGACACGAACTCTACCGGCCGCGAGGAGTAGTGCATCGTGGAGACGTTGGGCGAGGAGGAAACACTCGCCATGTGCACGTCCATGGTGCTCCGCGGGACGGAGATGGCCATTGCGTCGGGGTCCGCGGTGGGGTGTGGCTGGGAGCGGTACGACGGGGACTTGGACTGGATGGGGATTGCGCGAGGCGCGGAGAGGCGGCTGCTCCTCATACTCCTGTCGTCGTCTGCCGCTTCGTCGATATCATCTGTGAGTGGCTGGAAGGTCATCAACCCAGAAGGGAGATCGGGCATAGTGTGTGGAACAGGAGAAAGCTGGAAGAAGCTGTCTTTGCTGCCAATGAGCTGAACCTTGACCGCGTTGGCAGAGTCCGGGCTATCCTTGAGGATCGCGATTGGGTCGCCCTTCGCCCCGCCGAGGTCGTGGAGGTAGAAATGACGAGCTTCGATCGAGCGGGGTAATGGAGGAAGAGGGTTGCCCTTCAACTCCTTCAGCTCGTCGGACAGTCGGCTGCATTCAGCAGAACAGTCGTCGTACTGTGAGGTATATCAGCTAAACTCGCCAGGTCAAGCTTATCGAATTGTCTCTATGTACCTTCCTATAGGTAGAAAGATGTAGATTAGCTCTCATCTCGCCGTCGCGAAGTGGGAGTGCTTACAACTTAAGATCCTCGACTTCGTCGCGGAGGCGAGCATTTTCCTCGTTAAGAGCCTTCTCCGCGTTGAGCAGCAGCTCCCGCTCTTCAAAAGACCTCTTCTCAAGCTCCTCGTACTTGGCTGCCGCTACCAGGCGTTCAGCCTCAATCTGCGCTTTCAGATCGGCGCAATGATGCTCGACCTCCGCCAGATCCTGCTTGCCCTTGAGCAAGCGGTACAGCAGCGTGTACGTAGCGCGCAGATCGGCATGCTGCTGGGATGTGAGCCACCGGCGACGCTCAAGAAGCAAAGAATCCGCGCACATCGTCCGCCCCTTGGGTGCTGAGCCAAGGTTTGAGCTCCGACTGCACGTCGTGTAGGTCGGATGCTGTTGCGCCGCCTCTGATCATGCGGGTGAGCTGTGTTTGGAACTGGCGAGCGCGGTCGGCGGATTCCAAATCGGGAGGATATGATTGAGGGGTAGCGGGAGGCAACGTCGCCTTATCGACGTGTACCTTGCGCATCTCGTGTTCATGGAAGGGGCTGCGACAGAGCGGACAGAGGGAACGTTTTAACGACGACAGACACCTGTGGCACACAGGCGAGCGGCGTCAGCAGAAACTTGGAGATACAGGACAAAGGCGACGGACCCCCAACAGAAGGCATGCCCACAAGGGATGGAATAGGGCTCCCGGGAGGTGGTGTAGTTGTCGAGACATACGTCGCACTGGGAGTGGGGGTGGAGGACGAGCATGATCAACGGCGGGACGAGACCAGCGCGGGCGCGGGAGGCAGAGGACGGAGGAGGAGACGGGACTGGGATAATAAGGTGGCAGGGAGCGGTCGCCTAACGAACATCGCGTGCCGGCTAGACCATGTACAAGCTGGACGGAAAGGACATGCTCGACGGCCTAAGCACGAGGCGCCGGGCGATCGGCCTTTGGTGTCTGTCGCATCCGTTCCGAATGGACATCAAGGTGACGAGCCGCGTTGGGGAAATCGTTACCGCACGGCCGGGGCGCTATCGGGACGAACAAGACCGGGAATATCCAGTGGAGGGAAATGTCCTATTGATAAGAGACGGACCTTGAATCAAGGTGTTCTCAGGTGTTCCCAGGCGCTACTCGCTCACAGGAACCACCGGAGGAGCCCATCCAGATTCTTGAGTTCCCCGAAACAAGAAAAGACTCGGTGGAGAGCGTTCATGAGCCAGCTGATCGGTCCCCGGATCGGGGTCCCTTGGGCTTGCGAGCCTCGTGCGCTGCGGCGTGCGCCGGAGGTGAAATGTCTGTGAATGTCAACAGAATGACGAGATGTTCCTGCTGTATCATGACCGTACCTGTTGTCGCGATGTTGCGCACCACATCTTTGACGTGACGAAACGACGCTGCCGCCGCCAGCGGCTCGTAGATGGTAGTGATTGTACGTACCTTTACCACCGCAAGGCGCGTCTTATGGGCGCCAAGGGCACCGTTAATGTGCTCGGCCTCGGAGTCTGCTGTATATCCGGCCGGGTGACCTCCAAAATGTCAATTGAACTATGCGCTCTCCGCAAGAGAGAATGAGGTGTATGATGCAACGACAGCTCCCCGCATGGGTCACCGTGGGGTCGGCCCGGAGGCGATTTCCCCTCACCTCAGAGTGAGCGTCGGAAGTAGTGCCGCAAGTACGCACGTGCAGAAGAAGTATTCGCAGACCAAAGAACGGAGGTTCGGACAGAGGCCAACGGTGAAGACCCACAAGGGCCAGGGGGCAAGATTGGCGGTGGAGCTGACGAGGGATGGTTGTCAATGTTGCCTCAGGAGTGCGGTTAGGATCATAGGACCTTGCGGCCGAGTCTATAAGGAAGAGGGGCACGTTCGTGCGATGCTATGAGAAGGAGGGAAGTGGAGAAGTGGAGGTATGCCACAGGTGTCGTAACTGCACTGCGCGTAAGGTACTGAGTTCAGAACTTTATGGATCATATCCGCGAACACCAGGCCCAGAAGCCGGCCACTCACCTGGGAAGCACTGAGACTCGCAAGAGACTCGAAGATTCCCAGTGAGCACTTGCACATTGGACCTCAGGCTGTGGGAGGCATGCCTTCGCCGATCGAGGTACTTCATATCCCAGATGAATCACAACGGAACGAAACTGGTAGGACACCGGAAATGAGTACGAGGGGCGAACGGAACGAATCGTCGCTCTCACCGACTGCTACTTCTCAATCCCGCACGCCTGTTCGTTGAGTGCAGGCCGGAGTGAATGTTCGTCGATCTCGTTGCAACCTATCTGCAACACAAGACTCTGCGGCACGAACAGAGCAAAGTTTTGTTCGAAGTTCACCATGCACGATGGTGGCCAGATGCAGAGTCGCCACAAAGCCGCCGCCATCGTACGCTCAAATTTCTCTGGTGTGACGTCACGTCCACGTGGCTACTAAACTCACCGGGCCAGCGTCTATCTCTCCTTTACACATCCCACCGCGACCGTAGGATATTTTAGAGCTCTAGGATTCGTCTCTTCGATGGTTCGAACACGGCTGGTCGACCATGGCGACACGATCGGCACGCATCGCACAAATCGACTCCATCAGCACCCATCCTGAGTCATGGGCGAATTTGAAGCCCAGGCCATGCAAGTTGGCACTTCGAAGACCACGAGCTGCTGTGGCAAGCAGCTATATGCTAACAATTGCCTCACATCATGCTTTACAAGGGCATAAACTGCCCACTGCGACGATAGACATCACAAGGGTCATGTAGAATCCACATTTGACCGGAGTATCGACAAATTCAACCCGGAACACAGATGGATTTCAAACTGCTTGTAGCGACCTGTTGTCCTCATTTCATTCCGCTCCTATGTACGTTGTCAATCTACTGCACTACAAGCTTTGCGACTAATGTTGTGCAGATTATGTTTGAACGGGTGGTACCCGATATGTGCTGCGCATCAAATAGCCGACGAAGACAGATCTCATCCCGCACGGCTGGCCACTGCACCCTTCCGCGGGAATGGCTCGCCACTCCACAGTGTCTTCGACGTCTTGGATCCGATAAGACTTCGAGACCTATTCGCCGTCATCCACGGGCATCGATGACGTTCCTTTTTCATTATCCAGGACACTTGGTCGGAGCGGTACTGCGGTCCGACCTGGGTTCCTGCGCTATCCGCGTGTCACGGCGTCGTCTATGGCCCTGAGGTGTGCGCAGGCCGAGACAGCGTCCAGCACCGCGGCAGCAATTGGTGCACTGCGATAACACCACGGCCACCCGTCCATAACATTCCAGCGTCCAATGCGGTTCTTGCGTGGAGGTGAATCACCTTCCCTCGATCGCGTATGGCTCCCTGATGCCCTCCTTTCAGGGCCCTCTTTCCCTTTCAGACATAGCAGGACTGTTTGATCGAGGGCGTCCGAGCGGACCACTGCAGGTCACGAGAAGCACTGGCCCCCGCGCCGGTACCCTTCACAGTCTTTCATCTGCAGCAAATTATTGCGCGTTCCACGGCTACGGGTTCGACCGGCCGGCGTCGAGCTCGTCAACGGCACGGCGCCAAGCTGCAGGTTCTGGACTACCTTCACGCACAGCAGATCCTCGTGCGGTCGGCCTGACGGATCCGCCAGCACAAAGGGACCGGTACTGCCAGCACACAAGTCCGTGCCCCTCCATCTCGCCCAGCAACGGCCGTGCCGACAGCTCCCTGCCATTCAAATCCAAGTGGCACGTCTCCCGTGGTCCCTGTCGCCGTCGTACACCCCGTTACCGACCGAAGACTAGGTAGAGTCAGCAGTGCCACTTCAGCGAAGATTCCAGGGCCTCGCCTGTTTAGAAGAGAAGGCCTTCATTCCCCGAGCCTAACCCCATGCGCCCCCGCACGGCCCGCGCGCGCGACCTCCGGCGTTCAGGCCCTCGTCTCAATGCCCCTCCCTCCCTAGGCCTCGCTGCCCGATGAATGCCCCGGCCCTCGCGCGGCCGCTTCTGCTGCAACACGCCCCACAGCGCCAGAACTCAGAAGGACGAAGAGCGCGAAATGTGCCGGAGGGGGACGTCTTCCAAGGTTCGCTTCGCCGGCTCGTCTGCTGCCGCTGGCCCGCTGCCGCTGCCCGCGCCCCGAGTGCGGATCGTTTGTGTTGTGCACTCGCCACGGCCCCTGGGAACACACACGACGCGATCGCGCGCGGGGGCTGCAGCGCGTCTGATGAAAACGGATCGACGCTCGCACAAAGCACCCCTTCTGCGCGCATCCGGCAGGTCGCCCTCGAAACCTCGGCCGCTCCCAGCAGGCGGGAAGATCGATGGCCCCATCCCATCGCGGTGCCACTGCCAGCCGCTGCTTCTCACGCAGCTCGAGGGCTCGAGGGACGCCTCGGAGCTCGGGCCCTGCCCGGCGACGCGTTCGCAGCAACGCTCCAACGACGTCGCGACTCGCGCCGCGGGCTGCGAACGCGCGCGGCCGCTCCCACCGCCCGCGCGCAGCTCCAGCCTCCTCGGCGATTCCGGATTCGGATTCTGCCTGCGCACGGTGCACGTGAGGCCTGCGCGCGAGGACTGAATGGCATTGGCACGGCTGGATCTCTCTGCTTCCTGCTTCCTGGGCCACTGCTGGGAGCGCGGCCGCGCGGGGCACGAATGCATGACGCTGCATGTGAGCCGCGCTGCGAATCGAATGGAGAATGGCGCGGGCACGTCCTCCCGGGTCCCGGGCTCGGACTCAGGCCCTCGACGACATACGCGGGCACATGACCGCGCTTCCTTTGGCCATTGCTCGACTCCGGCGTGCACAGTCGCGCAGCTGTGGGTGTGATCCAGGGACGAGTGCAAGCCGGCACAGATATGGGGAGATGCGGCACAGCGTCGGACGTTCTTAGTTCTTAGCAGGGTAGCACCCGGCACGACGGGGCCAGGGAGGCTTGGGCGCAGGCTTGGGATGGGGACATGGGGTCTGGAGACAGCACGCGCGCGCGAACCAGCGCAGCGGGCCATGCTGTTGTAGGACAGAGAACACCGCGCTATGTACACCAGCTTCGACAACACGACGGAGACGGCACACTGCTACTGGGTCCATGGATAGTTCTGCGAGAGATGCGAGAGCTCATTGCGATGAGAGCGGACGGTACGGAGACTACACGGCAACCACCGGGGTGTGGGGATGCGGGGAGTATCGAGAGCCTGGGACGACGGACGATCATTACTGTTGATACACGAGCAAGAAGGATGGTACACTGCACAGGGACGGAGTGACGAGGTGGAATGTGGGTATGGGCAGCAGTGGCACAGGCAGGACGATAACTAATGAAAAGAGAAGGTGCGTACTATGGAAGCGCGTGCATCAAGGGACGCTGCGCTGGCAAGAGTGTCAGGAAATAGGAAGACTGGGATGCTCGCTCCTACATCACAGGCTCTGAATCTGCACTATGAGGAACTGCTTCTCGTCCTGCAGACATAAGGGCAGAAAGTGCCTGTCAGCAACCTTCACCGGCACAAATATCACCCATTTGAGGGACGTACCATAAATTGTTCATCTGAGCGATCGGGTCGAGTTCATTAGCGGTGTTAGCGGCTCAGGGGCGGGAATGACGGCTTACCCTCCTTGTCGTTGTGGAAGTCCTTCAGGAACTTCAAAAGCTTATCCTTGTTACGTCTGAGAATGCCCTCGATCTGTGGGGGCTTCTTGGGGTTCGCAACGAAGACCTACGGAGATATCACGTTAAAGAGCGCAAGGAACGGGTGCGTAGAAAGCAAGGCTACCTTAAACACGTGAAACGCCTCGAACTGGATGTTCTTGCTCTTGTCACGGAGCAGGTTCATCATCATCTTGAGATTCGCCTCGCTCGCAATGTAGCGGGTCATGACGTTGAAGTTCGCACGATCCAGTAGGATCTCTCCGAGGAGCTTCAGGGACTGCCGCTTCGTGACGTAATTGTTGGAAAGTATGAGGGTTGTGAATGATGAGAAGAACTGGGTAGGTCGCAATGAGTGTCAGCCACAGGGCCTGCGCGAGGCCACAGGACGTACCCGATCGTAGTTCTTGTCGAGGTACTCGGCAACCATGGCCTTGTGTCGCGTAAGCGTCTCCTTGAGGTTGGTGTACGCATCACACGAGATGCCGAACGTCGTGCTCTCAATGTAATGGGGGAACTTGTAGAACCTGCGGCACAATGTTACAGGCCAACACGTGATAGTAGGGGGTGCCACTCACTGTTCGGAGTATAGCAGAATCTTGGCTAGCGGTTCATGTCGTAGCATCTCACGAAGTATCATGCCGGTATTGAGTGCGATCTCCTCGTTACCGTATCCATCGAAGGCGGCGAACAATACCTCTGGCTTAGAGGACAGATACTCCACAGTGGGGAACCGCGAGCCAATTTGTCGCCTGAGGAGGTTGTTGAATATCTGGACGACATCCTTTCGTGACTCAAACTCGAGCTTGTGGATGTTCTGTATCAAGTGGAGAAGGAGGTCGGTGTTGTAGGTCTCCTGCGCGAGCTGTGCAACCAACTCGGGCAGTGGGTCTGTGAAGTTGAACACGGGTCAGCCACGCGCGCTGAGGACTGACCCTTCACAATCATGCGCACCATCCCCGTACAAGATCGCCTTGATCTGCTGCAGGTTTCTTCCCACATCATCGTTCGCCTGCTAGCGGGTTCAGTACGAAGCATCGTCGGAATTGGACCGCACTCGCCTTTCTTCGCACCTCTCCGCCCGGCGGTCCTGCTTCCAGCCTTGGAAGCGCGTCCCGAAGGCCCCGGACGAGATCTGGGGGAGTGCGGGGCTTCGTCTTGAAGAAGTTCATCGTGGTAGGGCTCGAGTTGGGCTATTCGTGGTGGGCGACGGTGGGAGGAAGGGGTGCGCGCAAAAGGGAAGCGGCAGGCGGTATCAGTACGTCACGGCAGAACTGGCAGAATGTTCAAATAGGAATGGCGGGTGTGGGTTCTGTCAGCCTGATAGCCAAGGCAGTGCGGCCACTAGTCTGCCAGGGGGCGCACAGCGAGAGCGATGAGGAGGAGAGCGGTCTAGGATAGGTGTGAGAAGGAGACGGCCGTCGTTGCGGTGGCCGTCGTCGTCGCCGTCGATGGCTACACCACCGGGCGAAGGTCAGTATCGATCTGGTACCCAGCCCGGCCGGCGCCGGGCTCATACCTAGATAAGGATTAGACACGTGCTGTACTCCGTATTAGGAATATATTCCCAGGGGGTATCCAAACAGCCACGTACCTGGTATCGATCGGGCCTTGGCCCAGTATCCCATCCATACCTGGGCCTCTGGTATTCCATTCTCCCCTCGCGCCATACCGTCCCCATACTGGCTCGTATACATGGCCTCTCGTCGCGACCCCGTGACTTGTGGCACTTGGTGGTCCGCGCAGGCTGTCGGCGCTCACGCCCGTTCAATCGCGACGCAGCATCGACCATCATGTCCTCGAGCGACTATGAAGATTCGCAGCCTGCGCAACTGGCGGCTGAGGAGCTCGCAAGCAAGCCGCGGCCTTCGCGGTCGTCGAATGTAGGCATGCATCGTACTAGGTATGTATTTAGTGCATTTTTGTGGAAATAGCCTAATGTCGGCGACAGTGCACTATACGAGCCAGGCGGGGCGTTGGATTCTCAAACGACAGACTCGCAGTGGGCTTCAAGCTTTGTCCAGGACGCTTTGCTCTCCGACGGTAAGTAAAATATTCGTTTCATCATGCAATGCACAGCTCACATCCAGTGCAGATGGTGTTGAATTGGTCGACGCCTCCGTTCAGACAGATGATCCCATCTCGCTCATGGAGCTAGCAGACAGTGCGTCCTTCCTCCAGCTCGCTATCAAGGACTCACTGACGATGTGCTATCCCAGCCTCCACGTGCTGCGACGAAGTAGAAGCAGCCAATGACCTTTTGATCGACGAACTGGAGCGCCTACAAGAAGCTTGCGCGGAGGTCGGCAAGAACAATAAGGAACTTCGCGCAGACAACGACGGCCTCCGCGACGACTTTGCCCGCATGGAAGCGTTGTACGAGGGAGTCAAGGGGCAACTGGACTCGGTGCGCGGGATGCTCGCACACGATCCAGTTGTTCTCGACCCCACGGAGCAGTCCCAGTTCGTGATGGCAATGCCTCCAGCGCACGCAACGCCATCCCGCAGCCACCACGGCCACCCAGCGCCCACTGCTCGCCGTAAGCCCTCGCACTCGGCCGACGGCAATGCCGACTCGCGGATGACGAAGAAGGCTTCGAAGTCAGCGCCCGACTCGGTCCCCAAGGGGCGCGTGCGCCCTCGCACTTCCACGAGCCCGCGCACTTTCACGAGCTCGCGCACTTCCACGAGCTCGAAGGCCAAAACCTCGACGGTCACGAAGGCTCTTACGAAGCCTGCGCCGACACCCTACTCGCACGCGGGCCCTTCTACGCCTGGGCCCTCGGCGACGTCTCGGTAAGTGTCGTCCTGTTGATCTACGTGACGCTGGACTTATAGTGATACTACTCACAGGCCTTATGGTATGCAGACGTCAACGGCGGACGCCCGCGATGAAGTCATCGTCTTGTCCAGCAGCGATCGGGAGCACTCGCCCCGACGCTGGGAGTCTTGTTCAGATTCCGGTGGCAAGCGCCGCCGCTTCGAATAGTTAACTGTCTATATGCTCTATTTGTACTGTCCCGTGCCCGCTGTTCATAATAGCAATGGATGCATGTCTGTGAGAGTGTACTTATCTCACCGTTGCAGGTCTTGCTAGAATAATGCTTGTGAGGTCTGTACAGGGGTCTGGCAGCGACTGACTGGCGGTGGCGTTGCAGGTGCCATCTTCTCGCTGCTCCTCACTCTTACCGTCATCCCCCCTTGCTCATGGCTGAGTTCGCCCGCCCTCAAGGTACGCCGCTCTTCTATGAGGGTAAGTACTGCACTTTTGTAATACTTTGACGCAGATTTCGAGATCGAAGGGCGTCTTGGGCGGTGCAAAATCTGCATACAAGGTGGCCCTGCATTATGGACGAAGCTAGGCAACCTGCGCGCCCATGAAACGCTCAAAATCCACAAGGACAATGTCGCCCAAGCCATTCTACGTGATAGCCAGCTCCAGGGGGTTGATGCGGGCAAAAAACGGCGTTGGCAGGCATATGTTGAGGACTGCCCCGACGATGATCCTCCTCCGCGGGCCCCCATTCCCTGGTTTACCTCCCCCGCGTTCGAAGACGACTCCTTTGCGACGGGACCATCTGTTACCGCCCAACCCTCCCAGTCTACTATGCCTGTCCGGGAAACTGAGGCCCATACCCGCCATCTCCCTCTCGAAATGCAAGATGCACTTTCCGGCGGCGTCGACTTTTCCAGTGCCGACTTGCCAACTCCTCAAGGGGCCTCAGATATCACTCTGGAGGATGTTCTTAGTGGAGCAGGTTTGTTGGATGCGGTGATGAACTTCGAGGACGAAGAGAGCCCTCCCGCACCTTCAGTCGAAGACCAGTGGGCGGTGGAAGATCAGCAGGCAACACCAGGTACGTCTCACCTGGTAGTAGTGCAAGGCCGATCTGCTCTCACACTTTTTGACTACCACAGAACGACCAATTCCATCAGCTACAGAAATCTCTGAGGCGTTGTTCGGGTCCTCTACAGCGCCGCCCGATGTCTTTCCTTATCCCGACGCTGGGGTGCGTACATTTTCCTCCAATTCCCATGCATACTGTTAGTCTGATCACGTCCGTTAGATGCTCAAGACAGATATCCTCTTCAGCTCGCCAACCATTCGCTTCTCTCGCTCTCAGAAGGAGGCAATCCTGGCTTGGGGGAAGGAGATGGGTGCGAGGGAAGTTCCGTCCCTCTATGGTCTCGACAAATTCCAGCTCGACGCTCTGGAGAGTGTCGGCGATCCCACGGAGAAGATACACGCGTCGTCCGGTAACGTCTTCTATATGAACTCGATATATCAGGCGCTAGCGCGAGTAAGTGGTCAGCATTTCCTCAAGTACGCAACACTTATTATCACACCAGGACTACGCCCATCCTGAGAGACGGCGGAAGATGCGACTCTTCCCGGAGTTCACAGATGGTCGTCGCATACAGGAAGCATGGCACGCGTCGAAGTGGCTGGTGGACGCGCCGGATGACATCCTCACGCCCATGACACGAGTCAGAGGGAAGGATTTCTTCGTGAACGAGCTAACATTTTGCACGGACAAGTCGTGGTTCATCCCGACCCGGTTCTTCGACTTTGAGGGCGGCCTATGGGCAAAGGGTCGTCGTGCGACGGAAAGCAAGGTACCGAGTTCGTTCGGAGTCATACAGTTCTCTGCTAACTACTGTAGGCCGGACTCATTGTAGAGGACAAGATCAGTGTTCTGCCGTGCTCCTCATTCCACTCGCCTTGGCCCGAAATCGAAGCCCGTGCACGCGACAAGAATATCTTCACTCGTGAGCTCTTTACCACAGTTAGTAGTGCCTGCATTGATGACACCGACTTGACTTCTGGTAGCGGAGTGTGCGCACTTCGCGAGCTTGATGCCGCACCCCACACGTGCACTGGCAGGCGGCTTAGAAGTCGAGTGCCCCCCTCTGATCATTTTTATTGATGATGTATCCGGTAATAGCAGTAAACAGTGGAATGTGCACTACTCGTGCTATGTTTCCAACGCTTCTCTTCCACGCGCCGAGCTAGAGAAGGACGGGAACATCCGCTTTGTCGCCACCTCGCCGCACGCGTCTCCCATGGAAATTATTCGCGCAATTTGCGAATCCCTGAAGTAAGGCATGCCCAACTGTGGTTTTATAGGTGACTGATCATTTTGTGGCCCTCAGGAAGGGCGTCGCGAAGCCGTTCCAAGTGTGGGATTCTGTCAAGAAGCGACCCGTTCTGATTTGCCCATGGATACTGCTGTTACCGGGGGACAACCCGATGCAAGCCGAGCTTTGCAGCCATATCGGGTTGCAAGGCAACCATTTCTGTCGTATGTGCCACAGCGGCGGGGATCACACGTTCAAGGCTTCAAACGACGGATTCGCATCCCTCATGGTGGTTCGTGCTCAGGCTTTCTAACTCGTCATCACGTTGCTTATGTGGAACTTCTCGCCTCGTAATTAGCCCGGGCGTGCACGCACAGTCTCTGAGACCCGAGAGGCCATCATGGCGCAGCTTATGCTGGCCACGCACGCGGCTGGGGAGAAGCCCGTCAAGAATGCGATCACAGCAAGCGGCGTCAAGGACTCATTCGCTATGCCGGTCCTCAACCAGCTGATCGCAAAAGGCAAAATCCTGCGCCGCGCTACGACTACCCGGAAGGCGCTGACTCCCGAAATGGTGAACAAGGAGCTTTACGAGGAGTTGATGAAGAAAATGGATGTTCCGCTCTGCAACCCCCTGCTCGAAATGGGAGGTCCGTGGTCAGTTCCATGCTACTTCTGTGAGCCTCGCTGACATCTTCTATGACAGGACTTGATGTGCATCTTGACACGCCTGTTGAACCGCTCCACACTCACCTGCTCGGCGTCGTGAAGTACTTCTGGTCCCAGACAGTTTGGGTGCTCGAGAAGCAAAACCGATTCGCCGAATTCCAAACACGTCTCAACTCACTCTCCCGGCTCGGCCTGAAGATACCGAACATCATGGCCGACTACATGTGTCGATACCGAGGCGCCCTCATCGGGAAGCACTTCAAAACAATCAGTCAGGTCATGGCATTTGCTATCTGCGGGCTTGTCGATGTGACACTCCAGGATGCCTGGTCGTCCATCGGGTATCTCACTGTACTCATCTGGGAGACCGAGATCACCGACATTAAAGTCTATACGGTCAGTACCTTCATTACAAGGAAGGTCTCACTGATCTGACCTTCAATTACAGAAGGAGCTGCGCACCGTCATACAGGAGACAATTGACTTCGCCGCCGCACTCTCTCCTGGACTTCTTACGGAGAAAAACAAGTTCCACATACTTGCCCACCTACCAGATCATATCGAGCGGTTTGGACCGGCTCTCCTTTTCTCCACAGAGCGCTACGAATCATTCAACCACATCTTCCGTCTCTGCTCCATTCATAGCAACCGACAAGCGCCAAGCCGGGACATTGCGAAGACGTTCGCGAACCAGGACCGTTGTCGGCATATGGTCTCTGGTGGGTATTGGCTCAACAAGGCCACAGGTGAATGGGTTCAGGCAGGCAACGGTGTCCTTCAGCACATCGCTGAACACACAATTGATGCACGCCTACTCGGCCTGACACCAGAGAAGACTGCGACACCGGGAGAGATGACACTTCTCCCGCTACCTCCGCGACGCCCTGGACAGCCTCCCCCCCAGCATCCACTTGTATCTTGGGCCCACACGGAATCTGCCCGCATCCTCCCACCATTGATCCCCTTGGATGGCGAGTGGAACCGTGCCGCATCCGTTGTGACCGAAAGCGGCGACTCAGCATGCGTGGGATCCGAAGTCGTCGTGCGTGAGACTGGTTTGGACTCCGGCATGAGCTCAACCACGGAAATAACGCCTAACAATGTAAGTGCATGACATCCGCAACCTGGCAGGGTGCATCTGATGCATACTTTTCATCGTAACAGACATACTTTGCGTCCATCATTGAGATACTCCGTTCGTCATCGCCAACCGAGACTCGGTCATGGGTCGTCGTTCGCAGGTCCATATTGCACCCTCAATTGCACCTGCAACTGAGGATGCCAATGATTCATCGCACAGGCTCCGTGTCTGTTGTACGACCTGAGGTGCGCAATATCTCTGGAGATCTGAGTGCTCGCTAACTGTCGAAACCTCCAGGCAATAGTCTGTGCGGTCAATGTACAGCACGACTGCACGAGTGGCCAGTGCTCAGCCACCGGCACGCAGCGCCTGCGTCAAGAACGGGAAGACAGCACGCGCACACGTCAAGTCATCCAACATAGCGACACAGTGAACTATGTTCTCAATCTCACCGCCCTCCACAATCAAGCCTACATGCGCTCAAGTCTCCCTGCTGCGCTCCGCACGCGTCCCACCTTCTTTGACGACAGGGCGGCACTTCACAAACGTGCTGCTGAATCGCTGCGCGACACGAAGCTTCAGAAGAAGCTCGCGCGGGAAGCGGTCATTCGTCGGAGCGCCGAGTCAGCGCTCCGTGCCACCACCACCAACGCGGCAGGTGCGAATGATGTTCTCAACCTTGCCCTCACCGACTCCGCGCTCGACACGGCCCTTGGTCCCTCAGACGACCTTGCAAACACTATGTCAAGCAGTACCTCTGAGAATGCGGCCCGCGTATCGCCAGGGACACCAGCTCTTCAGCCGACTTCTCACGACGCCATGGCTGCACCGCCGGCCACATCTCTTGCAGCTCCCAGAGGTCCTCGCCAGCGGAAGGGGCCCGCCAGATTGAGCGGAACCTCTGCAAGATCTGCGGCAGCAGGCAGCGGGTCTATTACTATACAACATGCTCAGTTAGATGTACGTATGGCTGCCGATGTAGCTTCAGAGCGGCGGGCCCATGTTGGGTGTGCTACAGCTGGCGAAGGGGAACCTTCGCGTTCGGAAGTGCCTCCCACTGGCAGCGCCAGCCTTCTAGTTTGTCCCGGGGAGCCACCATCGACATCGGGTTTGGTGCTACACACATTAGACACTTCTCCTGCTGTTACGAAGACAGCGCCGCCTGCACCCAAACGACGCAAGGTGCGAGCCACTGCTGATCCTGAGGCGACTGCTGCTCGAGAAACAATGTTCCGAGCGATGTTTAAATAGATTTATTTGTATCGTTGGTATGAAGTGATAGTGACTGTTGTATCGTTTGAAATGGCCTTCAATTGATGCAGTAATGAGTTGAGCTTGTACAAGCAGATCATAAGCTGACCTTGAACATTTAGGGACTCCGTTGATTTGACACCAATCAACGGACTCCTTGAAATTTGCTCCTCGTCCCTCGTCTCTCGTCCTCAACATCTTCACTCACATCCCTTCCACCATGGACAGCTTCGGCGATCTGATCAGCTCCTTCAAAACGCAGCCAAAGCCTGCGAGCCCGGTGCCGGTTGTGGTAACTCCGAGGACGCCTCAGGTAAACCCGCGCGAAAATACGCCTGCTTCCCAGGTTCGCGATGGAGCCAGTGAGGCCAACGTGTCCAAGTCTCTGTTTGATGGGCCCGGAGCCGTGTTCGAGAATGCCATCTCAATGGAATCAATGGATCTCGATGAGGACACTGGTATGGGTATGCTCAGCGCGATGATGGGTACGTAATTCCTTCGGGACTCACATACCATCCATGGCAATGATTGAGTTGCCGGCTCGAATACAGGCGCACGCGATGATGGTCCTGGCCACTCCCGCGAAGACTATCAAAGCTGGGCTCGCACAAGAGGACGCAAATATGGCCTGACGATCGTTCAGTTCGAAGAACTCATGGACTTCTGCGAGGTAAGTATATCACAGCGACTCGCTTCGGACAATCAAATCACTGCTGCAACTCACTCACTCGCCACTGCAGCTCTCACCCGTCAAGATGCTGATCGATGTCAAGACGCACCAATTCAGGATTGAAAACGACTTACTCAAGCGCTTCATGCGCATCTTCATACGACATGCCGACTTCCTGGTACGTGCTAACCCATCCAGGTATCTCCCTCTCACACATGATGTTCCATCAGATCCGGCTCCGCCATGCCGTCGCTGCAGCGCTCCTCGCCCCAAACATCCCAGCTTATGTCGACGGTGTGACCGCTCAGCTCACCGTAAGCCTGTCCGGAAATAGGCATCACACGCAGCTACTAACGGACCTGGTATGTGACAGAGGTACCTCGAGGACAATGCAGAAGGCCTTCTTGGGATTCCCGATGCGCAGAAGAGCGACCCAGCCGACTGGGCTCTTGTCAAGAGCGCGATCGCGATCGAGCTCACCAACATGCGCTCGACCATGAAGTTGAAGGTACATCATCCCAGTCAGTCAGCGTGTTCGCCAGGAGGCTGATAGAGCATTGCATCTATTGCAGATTGATTCGAGCATCAAGAACAAGGCGGATATATATGACCTGACGACGTCGTTGATGATGTATGGCATGCGGGCCAAGAAGGAGCACTGGGGCCGCTTCGCCTTTCTGGTAAGCCACCGTCGCTGAGTCCCACATACCCAAGCATTTGGCTAATAATTCTGCAAATTGTATAGCGTCAGTGCACGCTGATCTACGATAGGATGACGCCCACGGCTCGGAAGCGCATCGATTATTGGAAGCACATCGATAAGTGTCTGCTCGACATGCGCCAGAGCGCCCGGCAAGACTATCCGCGACCCGAAGATGCTGTTGCGCGCAAGAAGAACGAGACCCTGTATATATGTTCCTTTCGCTCCGGTATGCCTCGCTGATCACCGCGATTCTCCAGCTTCATCGCGCACCTCCTCGAGTGTGACATCAAAGACTTCACGCTCAAGTCGGGCGCCCTCGCGCGTACAATCTACCCGAACGATCAGCTCACGGAGCTCCAATACTCGACGGAGAAGCTCGTGGGCGGCTTCCTGGTCAACGACAACCTGGGCCCCGTCACCACGGAGGGTGCTCAGGGTGACCCCGTCGAGGCTGTTCCAGCCGGCGGTTCCGAGTCCCAAGCTGCCGAGTAGGAGAGCGGGCCCCGGGCGACGGTAGACAAATCTGATGTATGCACTGTGCTCCTATAAATACAACCAATATCGTTTCTCGTCTATTTTACCGCTGCTGCATGTGTGAATTCGAGGTGGAGGTGAATTGCCCTGCCCAATTAATGCACAAATCCGGAATATACCATTTCGTGCGGGTGCACGTGCATCCTGGATGAAGGCTGGCTGTATTGAGCGGGCCATACTTATATAATGATTAACGCATACTATCATAGTACGGGGCCCGGGTTCGAACCAGTACATAGTAGGCGGTATGGATCCAGTATCGTCTAAGAGTATGGGTGTCTGGTACATGGCCCAGTACCGAGCTGGTACCAGCCCGGGTACCGGCTCGAGCGCCAGCCCGAGTATGCCAGGCATATGGGCGCCACCCGGTGGTGTAACCTCTCGTGGGCCCGTCCCGCTAGGCCCGCCACAGATCTCAGCACGTGACCGTTCGAGTTCGGCCAACCGCAGTGGGCGTCTACGCACAACCTGCTTCTCGCCTTCATCGACGCCGGCCGCTTGCCTTTTCTCGCTCAAGAAGCTGCTCGACTTGGCCCGGAGTATCTGCAACTCCAGGTATCTTGCTGGAATATACAGTTCTTCAGGCAAATATCGCGTTACAAGAGCGTCTCTGCTGTGCAAGCCTCTCGAAAAGATCTCTGCGTAATGCCATCCAGGAAAGTGCCCATGCCAGGTTTGTCCGGCAAGATTTGACGGGCCTTGAAGACCAGACCTTCCAGTACCTGCGCACCCCGACGCTTGCTCTGAGTGGCAGTTTCAAACTTACTTTGTCCGTATAATTATTGTTCTATCAGCGTGCCCCATTTGACCTCCTCGCAGACCCTTCTTAGGCATAATCGATTGCTTTGAAACACGTATGTGCAGGGCCTTGTGATACGCAACAGCGGTCACTGAAACATTCTCCGGTCCTACAGGCGGAGGTACACCACCAGTCTGATCATATCAAATGGCCATGACGCTGGCGCGGCTGACATCGCGACCGCCTCTTCCCCTCACTGGGATGAGTGCTTTAGTGAAGCTCTGGTCCGTGCCGAGGTCGTCAAGTCACTGTATAGACACGATGTTGACTGTGATAGCTTCATGAAAGTCCTTGATGTCCTATCTGCGCACAGCTTGTAGAAGTCACAGCGCTGACTTCTGCCCAGGTCATATACGCGGTAATATTTGCTTCTCATCCTACGTGTTTATGCATCGGTTTATAGCACTGCGATGCTCGAATATGTTGTACGGCAGGACATCTCTAGTCTACCCTGCGTCAAGCCCCGAGTTGGCACTGATATGGCACTCATGCAGGTGAGTCTTACATGAACAAGATCGACATACTGAACAAGTGCGTCCCAGAATCTGACCTCTATGAGCATCCTGGTTACTACATCATAGACACACTCGACGCACAACGTACGCCGTTAGCAGATTCAATATCGATATTCGAGTCACAACACGGAGTCTTCAGTCTTGCAATGTTAATATCATCATCAGTCGATTTGAGGCGCAAATATATCTGCCCTATGTCTTTCCGCTTTATGTCGTCGCGACACCTTATTTTACGCTGTACCTTCCGAGCATTCTAAGTGTATAAAACTGTAGGTCTGAGTTGTAGCAAACACTGACCGGGTGGCGGGCCGCGTCTAAGTATGATCGCGGGAGCTAATTGAGTGCGAGGGACGTGTCTGTACAGCTTGCTGTAACCTCTGCCACATCACCTCGCTTCTTCTCCCAAACCTTTGTCCTCGTTCGCATTCTCTGCGCTTTGTCGTTCTCTTAATCTCTTGTACTCTTGCCTGTCCCGCCAAACTCGGGTTGCTCGAAAACTTCTGCGAAAAGCACCGCTGTCTCCAACACCGTACATTACACAACATACAGGCGCACCAATGTCCTCCATCCGCTACTCCGTCATCGTCCCCGCATTCAGGGAGAATGGCAACATCCGCGCCCTGGTCACCCGCATTTTCGGCGCGCTCGCGCAGGTGAACTCGCCCGTGAACCCCGCCGAGGTCGAGGTGATCATTGTCGACGACAACTCGCGCGACGGCTCCGTCGAGACCGTCGAGGGCCTCCGCCGCGAGGGCTACAACGTCCGCATCATCGTCCGGACAACAGAGCGCGGCCTCAGCAGCGCAGTCGTACGCGGCTTCCGGGAGGCGCAGGGCGACAGCATGCTCTGCATGGACGCGGACCTGCAAGTGAGTACATGCGCTCTCTACGCGACCGCCACCTTCGACGTGGCGCGTGGAACGGCTTGAAGAAGCAGTAGACTGAACTGCACGACCTAGCACCCTCCCGAATACGTGCCTGCCATGCTGGCATCCATGTCCCCCACAAAACAGTTCGCGCTCGGCACGCGGTACGCCGCGGGCGTTGAGATCGACGAGGGCTGGCCGCTCTACCGTCGCGTCATCTCCTCCGGCGCGCGCATGCTTGCCCTCCCGCTCACCTCCGCCAGCGACCCCATGTCCGGATTTTTCGGCATCCGCAAAGAGACCGTACGTCCCTTTCCCGTCCCGCCCTTCTCTCGCTGACACGTCCTGCCCCGCTACCAGTTCCTGAAGGCGCGCAATCTGAACTCGGACGGGTTCAAGATCGCGCTCGACCTGCTTGTGAAGTGCGCCATCCCGGGCGACGCGATCGCGGAGGTGCCGTTCTCGTTCGGCGTCCGCGCGGAGGGCGAGTCGAAGCTCACTGGCAAGGTCATGATCCGCTATCTCGAGCAGCTCGCGGAGCTGTACTGGTACAGCTTCAGCTCGCTCATCGTCTTCGCCGCCATCCTGCTCTTCGTCGTGTTCGTCCTCCTGGCGCGGTCGGTGCTTAGCTCGTATGGCGGCCTCGATGGGAAGGCGCAGAGCAAGTACTGAGGCGCGGTTGCTGGACCGGTACTCGCCGCTCGTGAGCGTGGAGATGAGTCATTATTGGTATGGTGCATCGGGGCGGAGGAGTCTGTACGAGTATGAGTAATGTTATTGTCTCGCTTTTCCTGTGCCGGACACTGTTTATACCTTTATAGGACCAGAGAAGCCTAGGAAATACCACACGCGATGCAATTGCTCCCCTCGCAAGTTTCGGCCGGCTATGTTATCATGAAGAGGCGGGTTGCAGCCATAGGGTGTGCATGGACGCATAAGAGGGGGATAGATGAGGCTCAACTATCCCCAGTTGGTTCTTGCATTGAGAGAAGGGTAGGTCATAGCCCGACGTTGCACGTGGAACGAAAAATATGCAGCAAACGCGAAACGGGGGAGCATAGCCAATTTACCTCGGATTACATCACGCCCACCTTAAGGTCCTTCACTGCCCGACTCTACCTGGCATCGGCGGTCGGATACGTCTGTGCGGGAACGAACAGCGCGAGGACCGCAAAGTGTTCTCACAGCACGTTTAGGTACGTCGTCTGATCACCCATCCGATAGACTCCCAACTGCTAATGAAGGTTGCCCATATTGGAAGACATTGTCTAGAGCGTACCATGAAAATCGCCGATGCCATACTTGCGCAAGTTGTGTGTCAATCCTCCAAGGCGTCTCAGCGGCCAGCCTGGTCTCGAAGTCTACCATATGAAGCGCTATGTAATCAGTACGTGTGCCGTTATCCAGCGTACCCACAAGTGCTGACCAGTGCTGACCACAGTACAGTACCCTAAATCCTCAACTTTGCTTGGCACCGGGCGGACTCTTGCCTGACAGACGTCGCTAGGCCCGAAGAGCGCGTGCACGAGCACTTCGTTACGGCGGGGTCGCCCCCCGCCCTCCCTGCACGCCTTCCTCCCGGTCCATTTTACGGCCACAACATGTCGAATAGGCCGCAGCTCGGCTGCGCCCCTACGGAACAAGCCATGACCCTACTGCGATTCCCAAGCTCGCCCTTCTGCCGCAGCGGCGCGGCCGCATGTCTGCACGCACAGAATTGTTCGAGCCGCCTCGACCGTCAGCGCGAAGCCCCAGCCCCAGCTCCAAGAACGGACGTGGCGCTGCTCCCCGCGGCACCCCCGTCGTCGACCTTCCCGAGGCAGATCGTCGCGCAGTGCGCACCGAAACCATATCGTGCGCGAAGCCGTGCCTCGAGGGCTCCCGCACATGGGGAAGCCACGGCTCCTCGCTTGAACCGCGCGAAGCCCCGCGAGGTCGCCGCGTCGGACACCCAAAATTTATGACATTGATGCGGCCCGCGCCCACGGGCGCGGGGCGACTTGCGCGGTACGGGTGGATTTTTGTTCCAGGTGAGTGCGGGGCAATAGAGGGTGTGCGCGTACATACTCACCCGAGACGTTGTCCTCCACACTCGACAGACAGCGACAGACGGCGTCCGCCAGATGTCGTGGGCGGCGCTGCTGATGTGGTTGACCCGGCGGCACATAGGTGGTTTATCTTGCGCGCCGGCCGTCGACGAAGTACGTCAGGGATCTACGACACCCCTCCCCCCGTCGCGCCCTGGCCACCATTCACCAGCTCTTCTTGCTCCTCGAAACGTCCGAGCCCGGCGACGCGAAGAATCGTCGTGGGCCACGTTTCCGCACCTTCCCGCCGCACTGTCTCCCCGGTCTTCACGTCATGGTGCGAAATTTCGGGCCCACGAGGGTTCGCAGAAGCCCCGACGGTCAATTTCTCCTCCATTCTCCGAGGGCATCCTGCGGCGGCGGGAAGTGCGAAGCACGAAGCACGCCCGCTCTCGTACACCATCAGGGCGCGTGGCCGCGAAATTTTGCGCGTCGGAGGGGCTGGGTGAGTCAGAAGCCACGGCGCGATCGGAGCCCTCGCCCATCCCTTCCCCCGCGCCCGGCGCAGAAAAGGACGAGAATGAGGACGCCGGACGCACGCGTCTCCCGATTAACCTTCGCGCATCGCGGACGAGCGAGGGCGTAGAGCGCAGACAGCGCACGCGGGACGCCCCCGGGGACGGCGTATGTACGACATAACTCTCGTTGCCGCGGCCGGGAGAAGGATGGAGCCCGACGACCACAGACGCACACAGCGGAGGCAAGCGTGTCCGTGCGCCCTGGTCCATTCATTCAGTGTCCATGTCAGAACGTACGCTGGGGTTCTGCCGCCCGCTCGCCGACAGACTTCCAGGGCGGGCGAATCAGAATCGGCGAACATCGTCGAACCTGCTAGCGCTGGTCTGTTGCGCAGATGGATGCCGCACGCCCGCAGAATCACCGACTGCGTGCCCACGCGAAGAGCCCGGCGCGGCGGTTGCACGCGGATTTTGGCGGTCGACGATCTGAGGGGGAACAGAGCGTATCTTGCGACGCGGCAAGCAGCGGACATGTGCGCGTCCCGTAATATCAGCATGTCGTACGTTGGCGTCCACGTTCACGGCAGCGGTGGTCGACGACGTCAATGTCCGAATCAGATTCGGACGGTGCTCCTCGAAGCTGAAGCTCGAAGCTCGAGCGCTGCCGCTGCGCAGCGCTCGCGCCGAACACGCAGATGCGCGCAGCAGGAGGTGGGAGTGGGCCGGAACGGGCGTGCAGGGACGCGTCCGAGCAGCCCGGTGTGGCTGAGGCGGCGGCTGCGGGGACACTGCACAGGGCGGGTTGCGACGACAGGGGGCGCGCAAGGGCCCGGGAAGGGCGAGATGCAGCGACCCGGGGCGATGCGGTGCGGGACGGCGGCGGCGGAGGCATGCAGGCACGCACGACGTCTGCGCTCGCGAGCCGCGAGCGCAATGCCAACGTTGAGTGTGATGGGAGGGTCTAGTTCGGACGGTGATGCGCACCCAAGCGCAGGGGGCCTGACGACGGGCGCAGGGCCCGGGTCGGCCGGAACGGGCAGTCCGCGCGCTGGATGGAGCGGAGAGGGGCGTCGGCGGAGGAGGCCGGCGAACAAGCGCAGGCCGGGATGGGCGTCGGCTGTACAAGGAAAGGGGCGGCGGGCGGTGCGGCTGTCAGATACGGCGCACGAAATGGGCGGTTGGCGGGGCCCAGGCTGATTGGGGACGTGGTTGCGAGGGCAGCGACATCAGGGGGACAACGACGCGCACGCTGAATAGAAAGAGAATTCAGAGAGAGGCGAGTGAATTGACGATTGGGTGCGAGGAAGATTTGGGGAAGGGTGTTGTTCGGAGTGGTCTCGTAAGCCCTCCCGCTATAGACTTCCCGCCGGCATCCACGATCCCCCCTCGGCGGATCGGCATCGCCCTGGGCCCCGCCTGCCCAATCCGGGCTGAGCCATCTCGACCACCGACCGCCGCTTGTGCCTGATTAGGCAGGCCATAATGAACGCTCATCGGCAGAATCCAGCTTGCTTTCTGTTCTGTCCGCCTCGACACGCACGGGCGACGTCGGCTGCCCGCGTGAGCGAATCACTCTCCACGATGTCCGCGCCCCCGCCTCCATTCCCAGCGACCTGCGGACGGACTCATGCACCACCCACTGCCTTCCCCCCGCCGCGGCGCGAAACAATAGTGTTGTAACTCTGCGCGACTGACACAAATGGCTGTACCGCACGCTCTCATCCTGCTTCGCACTGTTTGTCTTGCAAGGGCACAGCATGGCACCTACGCACTCCCCGAGCTGCCCTTGTCCCATCTCGCTCGCCCGCCTCGCCTGCCGTGTATAAAGCGCGTATCCCGCGCCTCGGGCCAGCCCTGCTCTCATCGGTTAAACACTCGCGCGCTTCCTCTCTCCACTAGCGAACCCTACTTCTCCCTATAATATCTCCCCACTCTCCGCCGTCCCTCCTCACATCTTTCGTCACCGCCCCCCGCCCTCCTACCTCGCCATGCCCCTCACGCTCGCTGACGTCCCCGAGGAGATCCTCGAGCGCATTCTCGCTCTCATCCTCGTGCAGTCTCCCGAGTCACCCCACCGCCCCTCATGGCACCCGTACACGACACCATCCACCGCGGCTGGCCACGCGACTATCATCTCCCCTCTGCTCGTCTGTCGCGCATGGCTGCGCATCGCGACCCCCATACACTACCGGCACCCGGTCCTCCGCACGCCGCGACACGCAGAGCTTCTCCTCCGCGCGCTCCGTCACACGCCCGATCTCGCGCTCTGCGTGCGGAGCCTGCACCTCCACGCGACTTCTCCCGCGCTGCGCGACATCGTACCGCGCTGTGCGTACATGCACACTCTTGACATCACCGTCGACAACGCAGACGGCCAGTGCGGCCCCACCAGCTCGGGCGCTGCACCGGGCACCCCGGCGCAGAGTGGTCGTGACCGCAATGTGGTCGACTTCTGCGAAGGCTTCATGCGGACGCGGTCGTCCATCCGTCATCTGATCATCCGCAAGAACGCGTACTTGACGCAGCCCAACGCGACCTACGTGTTCGAGCAGCTCGCGAAGGCCATCGTGCGCTGGCACAAGCTGGTGAGTACATCCGCATTTGTTGACCTCGGGTGTGATACGTCTGTGGCGGCGTGCGCGCGCCCTCGGTGGATCGTGGTGTATCTATCGGGTGGCTTTGACAGCATGCGGTGTTCACGGGCGCGCGCGAGCAATTGCAAGACGCGCCAGCGGGTGCCGTCATGTTCTGCTCTTCGATCACGCAAACTTTAGTACCCATGTGTCTTGATATCCAACCTTGCACCCGTTCCGGCGACCTGTGGAATTGGACCCTTGCTGACGCCCGCTCCCTCTGATTCGCAGGAGACCGTGAACGTCGCGTTCCGCCTCAGCCCGTCGCCTGCCGCGGCCGCGCTCACGCAGGCGCTCGCGGCGGCCCCGCGCCTGCACACGCTGCACACGCAGCTGCCCGCGGTGTGGAACACGACTCTACTCGATGTGCGTCTCCCGTTCCTCTATCTCTCTCTATCTCTCGCCCGCTGTCGTCTCCCCGGAATCTGTTGCGTCCCGCTCCGTCTTCTCCGTGCTTCGACGGCTTCTGCGCCTTCGATCACGTCCTCGGCCCCACCCCGCCTTCTCTTCCATTCCCCCCGCCTGTCACGTTGAAACCCGACATGTGCTGACGCGCGCTCCTCCCTCCAGATCGCGCAGAACCCGTCGCTCGTCCGGATCGTGCTCTTTCCCGCTCCGGAGCAGGCCGGCGCCCACCTCTTCCTCGCAGAGGCAAAGCGCCACCCCCGCCTCGTCGACCTCATCCGCGCCGGCACCACATCCCACCCCGGCCGCGCCCCGCCGCAGATCCCGTTCTCCCTCGCGTGCAGCGCGCGCGCACGTGCGACGAGCTCGGTCGTCCCGCCTGGCTCGACGCCGATGCCCGTGGCGACATGGGGCTACGAGCGCGAGGTGCCTGCGCCGGTGTGCCCGCCTAGCTCGTCGCGCGGTCCTGCGGCGTACCCTCCGTCTGCGTACGCGTACCCGCAAGCACCCGCTGCCGCTCCTCAGTACGGGTACCCTCAAGCACCTATGGCCGCGCCTCAGTACCCGTACGTGTCTGCTCCCGGCCAGCCGCCGAGCGCGCACCAGCATGGACACCATCACGCCGGTTATGACCAACGCGTTGCTGTCCCCGCTGTCCCTGAGCTCGTTCACGGACAAGCACAACGCAGGGCAGCGGGCAGCCGGAGGATGACCGCATCATGAGCTGTCCTGCGCCTATCTACAAAAGCGGAAGATGCAGAGAGAAGAGAAGAAGAAGACGACGACGACATGTCGGACTTGCAGATGATATTCTTGTGATACAAACGCGACTTTGGGCCTCCGGTGACGATACTTTCTTGCCCTGTTCCCCCCATCTGACGATATACGGACCTTTTACGTGCCTTACTTACGATTGTACATATGTATAATAAGCCATAATACCCCGCTTCCTTTTTCTCGCCCACGTTCCACGCTCGTTCTTTCCTTCCCAGCACCGCGTGCGCCTCCTCTCTTCATACCCACCGCATGGGTACGGGTGGTCGCTATCCCAACGCGGGCCGCGTTGCCAGTGCGACGCCGTTCTTCCTGGTTCCCTGTGCGCGTGCGCGTGCGCCAGCCACTCATTCAGTCCCATCCGTCTTCGCACCTTGTCCTTGTTCTCGCCGCTCTCGTTTCGCTCCCGCTCGTTCCTTCTTCTCGCCCGCCCCAAATGCGGGCATTCCATTGACATAGACTGCCCCCTCACGATAGATACGCAGAGAAAGGCCCGCGCACCCGCGCGAGGCGCCCCGTCGTATACCCACTATACCCTGTGCACACCCGCTGTACATGGCACGCTCCATACCCCCTACACTCGTTGCAATGCACGCGTTCGCTCTCGGCATCTCGCCACATATCCTGTCCGGAACGAGCGACACGCGGCACGCCATGGTGCGAAGCGAGATTCATAACGGCGCACGTACGTTCTTTCCACCGGTAACCGGTGACCACCGGGTGATGCTTCAAACTCTGTATAGAGCAGGCTGTATCCTCGTGCGGCGCATTGGGTGAGCTCGTGTATCGCTTCGGCGCGAAATCGCGCTCGTATTCTTACACACACTACGCACGGGGCTCACAGCCGTCTACTGGGGTACTATCTGCGGTCTTCAACTTTAAGTACTGCCAAAATGTCAATTTGTGTGGCTAGACCCTAACGCCACATTCACCGAGCAAGCAGTGGGTGGGTGTGGCGGCAGCTGTGGACGTGCCGCTGATAGGCAAGGACTCGAGCCGGAGCGCGTTGCGTGGCCATGGTGGGACGCCACAGACGTGTTTGTTCCGTCGTTTCAGCGCGGAACATGTTTCGCCACACAACTAGTGTAAGTTTCGAACATTACAACCTTCTCGGTCAGCATGTGCATGTGCTCGATTTCGCGCGCACCATGGTCCGTGACGGACGCACGGAGAATTGCCAGTATGTACTAGTAGTGTACATCGCGCATGCATGTGCCTAGCCCTAGTCTAGCCAGACGAAGCTCGAGCGCGTCGGGATGTCCGTGTTCGTCGCGACGATCTCGAGGTCCGCGCCGCCCTGCGTGCGCTTCAGCACGACGACGCCCGCACTCCCCGCCACCCCGCTCCCAACAAGAAACGCGTTCTCGTCGCCCCCGCTAAGCTCCATCCCGCGGATCTGGTCGAGCCCCGTGAAGACGTGCTTCACGAACGCGAGCTGCGGCTCGACCGCGTAGATCGCGATCGCGTCCCCGCGCGGGTCCTGCACGCCCACGTTCCGGTTCGACACGTACAGGAACGGCTGCGTGAAGTTCGAGCCCTGCGCAGGGGACGCCTCCGCGAGCAGGATCTCGCCCGCGGCCATGCTCGCGCCCGCGGGGAGCCCGGGCGGGATCACGGAGAAGTTCGCGACGAGCGGCGCGGGGCCGGGCGAGGCGGGCGTGGGCGGGATCGCTTGCTGCGTGAGCGTGGAGGAGAGCTCGTGCACGGTGTAGAGCTGCGAGTCGCGCACGACGATGTGCCGCGGGCCGCTGCCCGCGGGCTGGTCGATCTGGCCCTGGATCTTGAACGCCCCTGGGCGGCCTGTGGGTGCGAGCCGCCAGATGGTGTCGGCGCCCTAGGGAGCGGACAGGATGCGGTGAGTGGCGTAAGCGTGCAGCACGGCCGACGTAACTTACCAGGTCAGGGACGAACACCTCCGAGCCGACTTCGAGCGCCATGTGCGGGTGCGAGACGGGCGCGTTGAAGGAGATCAGCGGAGCGCCTTCGGTGAACTGGAGCGGGTCCTCCTCCGTGGGGATGATCAGGCCGTTGCCTGAGCCAAACTGCATAGGGAAAGGTGTATTGAGCGCGGTGCCGTGGAGATCGCGTTGACACTAGCTCTAGCAGCTGCCACTGCTAAGGCGAGCTCGGGGGCGAGGCGACCTACGTTCATGACAGCGACCTCGCCGGTCGACAGCGGGACGGCGAACGCGGGGCCGTTCCCGCCTGAGCTTGTTTGTCCGATGGCGGCCGTGAGGGAGCCATCCTGCTTGACGAAGAATGACTGGAGTGCGCCCTCTGTGTTCTCGTTCGTTGCACTTGTAGAACATGCAATCAGGATTATGTCAAGGTGTAAAGCGAATCAGGAAACGCACTAGAGGATACTCTTGTTTGTTGGGTGCAGGTCAATCCACGATGGGTTCTGACCCGTGGGCGACTGGCTCAGGAGCGAAAGGGTGTTCGCGTCCGAGTTGAAGAGGTAGGTCGCGATGAACGTCGAGTATCCGCCCGCGAGAATCGTGAAGTTAACCATGCTGGCTGTTGAGAGTGTCGTTAATGAAAAATGAGGGATGCGTCGGGTCCAAGATGCTCGTCAAGGGTGCTCCGAGTCTATGCAGTAGAGAGATTAGCGGTGTGGTGTGGTATACTAGTCGTCAGGCTCGGGACACCAGGTCGAGAGTCGTGTACAGGTCGTGTAGGAGGGAGAAAGCCGGGAGTGTTCGACGAAGGCGCAAAGGGGTACGCCTATATATCACCACAGCCTATTGTGCATCGTGATCAAGGCGCGACAATAACCTTTTGCGGGCGGCGTTGCGACATGGGCGGTTTCTCTGCAAAGTCCATCAGCGATCCGCGCTTCGCCACATAAGCATCATGTTTGCATGGGCACCATCAAGAGTGAGGCCGTGTAATGTCAACACTTACCACAGCTTGCTGCTTCGAAAAAAGTACCGGAAAAAAGGGGTATTTTGCCAGCTTGTAGGATCACTCTTAGAGGGCCTTCAGGTCTCAAGCACGAAGGCGCAGAGTGCAACCGATCATGAAAGACACCTTAAGTCCATGCAATGAACTTGGGCCACCTGCACATACGGAGTGATGGTGACGGTACTGGATCAAGAGGCTCTGTAGGTGCATTTGGCGCTCGAGAGACATGGGATCCGGAGTCGCATATATACATGTATCGAGGCTCGCGAATCGACCTATCTAGTAATCCGTGAAAGTACTCTATACGTTTGCTTACACTTGTGTCGAATGGTTTGCGTACCCCGGTCTGTTAGCCCAAGCACATCCAGAGCGCGTAAACCATGATGGGCAGTAGACCGCTAGCGTTATGCCCGTGCACAGGCAGGCTTGATGCCGACTTCCTCGAAAGTACTTCAAGCCAGGTATATTAATTTGCGCATCGAGTGGCTCTAAGCTCCCTAGTTGAGCCAAACGAAGCTCGTCCTCGTCGGCAACTCAAGGTTCCTCGTCAGCAACGTCAAGTTCTTCCCTCCTTGCGTGCGCTTGAGCATGATCACCCCCGCGTCCCCAGCCACCCCGCCCGCGATCAGGAACTCGTTCTCGGGGCCGCCCAGCTGCATGCCGCGGATCTGGTCGAGCCCGGTGTACACGAAGCCGACGAGCGACAGCTTGGGCTCGATGCGGAAGATCGCGATCGCGTCGCCGCGCGGGTCCTGCACGCCCGTGTTCCGGTTCGACACGTACAGGAACGGCTCCGGGAAGTGCACGGACGGCTCGGTGAGCAGGATCTCGCCCGCAGCCATCGCAGCGCCCTGCGGGAGGCCCGGGGGCAGGATGGAGAAGTTCGCGATGAGCGGCGTGGTGCCGTTTGGCGCGGGCGGGATCAGCTGCTGCGTGAGCGTGCTCGAGAGCTCGTGCAGAGCGAAGAGCGTGTTGCCTATATGGAAAGACAGAAATTTAGTATCGGCACGTTACTTTGTGAGGGTGTTGCGCACCCCGGGTAGCGATATGCCGCGGGCCGCTGCCTTGCGGCTGGTCAATTTGGCCCTGGATCTTGAAGTTCCCGGGCGCGCCATTCTGGACAAGACGCCAGATTTTGTCTGCGCCCTGCGACTTGTGAGCTCGAGGAAAGTTTCTGCCTGACGGAATGACTTACCAAGTCCGGCACGAACACTTCGCAACCGTGTTCCAGCGCCATGTGCGGATGGGAAACCGGCGCGTTGAAAGTGATCAGCGGGTGGTCTGACGAGAATTCCAGCGGGTTGCCCGGCTCCGTGGGTACGATGAACCCGTTCCCGGAGTTGTACTACATCATTGCGAAAGCACCGTTCCGTCAGACCGTTGGAAAGGAACACTGCGAAGGACTATATCTTACGTTCATGATGGCAACCTGTCCAGTCGACAGAGGGGTGGTGAACGCGGGGCTGTCACCGCCAGAGCTGATGGTGTCAATTGGGCTCGAGAGGAGGCCATCCTTGCCGATGAGGAACGACTGTAAGCCACCGGACGAGTTCTCGTTCACAGCACTATGGCCCGGGGTTAGGGGACCGTAAACGCCGCAAAGCATGAAGTTTGAACTTACTAGAGAATGCTCTTGTTCGTCGGGTGGTGTGCGATCCACGAAGGATTCGCACCGGTCGGCGACTGGTTCAGCAGCGAGAGCGCGTTCGTGTCCGAGTTGAACAGGTAGGACGCGACGAAGGTCGTGTAGCCTCCGGCGAGGATGGTGAAGTTGACCATGGCTGGGCGTTGATCCGACGAGCACTTACGGGGGGAGCTGCTGCTGGAATGGAGCCCGCCGTCGTTGATTATGGGTTCTTATATAGGGCCGCCGGCTGCAGGCATATGGTCGAGGAAGGACGATCACGCGTACCGGCGGGGCGGTCGTCCGCGATTCATACGGTGTCGCCTCATCCCCTGGCCGGCTGGCGCTCCTGGTGATGCGATAATGGTCCACCCGAGGCTGGTCCGTGCACGGTGCAGCAAGGCAGAAGCGTTCTTAACGGCAGAGGGGTCCGTGGCCAAGGTAGCGTACGTCACATGGCCGACTCACGGCCCCAGTTGCGGGGCGGTATGAGGCGGTATGACCTCGGCCGAACACGTATGGCACCGTATCTGATTTGGGGGCTATTTTAGCCGCGTCGAGGACGTGGACGGTTGAATAGTGTGGTTAACAGGAAGAAGTACCCGAGACACATCCGGGGTAGTCTCCGTTGCCGCCTGTAATAGAAATGGATGACAGTCGATCAATTTCTTATAACACATCCGGGGTGTTCATTGCGAGGCGGTAGAGCTGCAATTAGCTTCAAGACACCGATATCGACCGGCGCCCCGCCAAGAATTTTACCACACCGGATGCCTCCGCCCTGCGTTCCTGGATTGTCGTCATCGCCAAGGCTGAAGTTAGTGCTACGTTCGCACTCACCTTGTGAATGCCAACTACCGCAAAATCCAGTATCGGGATACCGGCTGCTCTGAGTTTACTTGTATAGCTTTGGTGGCCCTTGCGACCGATCAGTATGCTGTGGTGTTTGCTCGTGTTTTACAGTGGTATTTCGATCCAACGGCATGCCGTAGCATAATGTCATCGTGGGGGAGGCATGCTAGACCCATACATTTTCCGCGAGGAGGAAGACGAAAGCATGTATCATAACGAAGGAAGAGGACCGAAGCGAGTACACTTAACGGCCACCCTTGCCACCCTTCATCTGCTGCTTCGATACCCGGGGTGCGGTGGTGGTGGGGCCGCGAGTAGCGGGCTGAAGGGTCGTATGTTAGCGGGATATGGAGATGTGCAATAGTGTCCCAACGCACCTTCTTCTCCTTCTTGTCCTCCTTCGCCTTCTTCTCGGACTTGGCCTTCTGGATGGCCGCGGTCCTCGCCTGGGCACGGATGGCAGCGGTCTGGTTCCTCCGCGCGGCGATGGCAGCGAGGTCGGCACCGACGATACCACGCTGGTGCTTCACGGTGCGGCGGGAGCGCTTCTTGGCGACCTCCTCGGTGATACCCTTCTTGTGCATGCGACGGTAGACCTGCGTCCAGGCGATCTTGCGGGGGTTCTTGCGCTGGAGGAAGAGCGACTCATTCTTGGAGGTGGCGAAGCGGAAGATCTACGCAGAAGCAGTGTGAGGCGAAGGGGCTCTGCGTGTTGGCTTGGGTATGCGGACCTTGTTGTCTCCCCGCACGAAGAGCCGGCCCTTGCTGGGGTAGATACGGTAGCCGGAGAAGGAGTCGATCTCGGTCTTCTATACTCATTGCGCCACTATTTAGCACTGGACTGTCTGTGCAGAGGGACAGGGGACGTACCATCTGGCAAACGAAAGGGGAAACGAGGGGGAAAGATTGTCAGTATAAACTTTGGCCAAAGTTTGGAGGGCAGCCCGTCCTCCATCCGCTATCTCATCCTCCCATCCAGCCTCCTAGGTCGACCATAGACCCGATTTGCGCGTATCAACATGCTCCAATTCACCCGTACGGCGTGATGGGACGATTTTGCGGCCCTCCAGAGTCCAGACGAAGATACTCACCTTGAATTTGCGGCGGCGGGGAGTATGTCGTTGCCGCTGTGTACGCTTGCCCTCGCAGATCTGGGCGCGTGCCACAATCCAAGCAAGCGTAAATAGTACCACGTGGCCGAGAAGTTCGGCGCGCTGAGGTGAATACACTGCAGTGCTTATCGCCTCCTTCTGCCTCCAGCTGCCTCCCTTCCACCGTCCAGTCTGTGCTTGATGCAGGCGAACCTATGTTAGATGACTGTCTGCTGGGATATTTCTTGAACTTGAAGTTCTCGTCGGCTACTTCATGCCTCTCAGGGGTTGCAGACCTGCCAACGCTGTCATCTCCACGACAATAGGCCCGCCGAAATATCTACCACACCTGCTTATTCTTCCTCCCCAACTTCGGACGATGATCACATGGCTTTGGTGCCTGCAAACTTGGAACTGGGTCGGCTACTTATGTAGTTCGATTTTGGTTCCTATGAGTACTCCATGTCTTCTAGCCAGCTTCAAATCATTGGAGTTACGAACACTCACAATCGTCGATACCTTCTATACCGGCTCATACTCGTCTATGACCATACGTCGGTCGTACATCATCTTTTCCTTGAGGCGTCTCGGAATGCCGGCTACGTATAAGTACCCCAGCTCGTCCGCGCCGTGAACTACATGTGGAACTCGTGAGGACAATTGTGCATCATCGTCAGTTAGTATACCACCAGATCTCCGCAAAACCACCACTGTGCGCAATAGTACCAGTTGCGAATGTGAACCTATCGTCCGAGTCTATGTAAGTACGCCACGAAGTCCTGGGAGTTACTTGCGATGGACGGGGACCAAGTGGGGCATATTCAGAGGAATTTAGACTCCGACATCGCGTCTAAACGCCATCATGTGACCAGACGCGGTTCGCGACACTAGCCACAAGTTCAACGTTGCCTTCCACCCTCACAACACCGGCGAATGCCACCATGTCCACCACAATAACCTCCCTGCTTAACTCGCTACACACACATCTGCAGTCTCAGACACAACTGCTACCAACTCTACATGCTCAGCTCGGCTTGCCTCCCACCGCGCTGCACGACGAACTCTCAACGCTACAACACCAGCTCACCCAATGCATCGAGAGCCAGATTGATCTCCGGCGGAAACAGGTCGACCAATGGATGGAGAAGTGCTCAATTGTAGAAGACGAGTGCTTGAGATATGGGAGGGCTCTCGGCGCACACCTCAAATCGTCAGGACCAAGTGTGGGGGAAATCAGGAAGGAGCAGGTCCTACCACGCCGCTTTGAAATGATTTCCGAGTTCCAAGAGAAGTTGCGCCAGGTGAGCCACTTTCCAGCCGAGTTTCTTATGCTACGAATGTTATGCAAGGCTACAAGCCAATAACGAGAAGGTAGTCATACGAAGCTACGACGCGACCGCATATAACCATGTGGTGTGTACACTGTACACGGCGAAACGACGATACCCGATTTTACTGTTCCTGTAGCATAAATCGCCAAGTTGCTGACTTCTGTGCTCGCAGCAATACCACACCAAACTGGAGCAGTTGTTGAACCTGACCAGTCGAGTATCCGCACTCTCAAATACGCTGGGCCCCGACTTCTTCCCGACGGATATCTTGGATAGTACGCCTGCAGCTGGTGAAGATGAATACGATTCGGGCGCCCGTCGTGATGTCACTCCCGAACGTTTCTCCCGACTGGAGAAGGAGCTTGTGAGAGGGAAAGGCGAAGTAGTAAGTGCGGCATCTTTCCTCGTTAGTAGACAGTAGCTAACAGTATTGCAGGCAAAGCGACTTCAACAACTCTCCTCCAACTTCGTGCAAATCGACTGGTTGCATACGGAACTCGGTATAACACCACCATCACTTGAGGACCTCCCGTCCGTTTCAACATCCACCCTGGGACTGCCCCCTTTGCCTCGATCGAGCTCATCTTGTAGCAATAGAATGAACTCCGACCCCTTCCTATCCACCCCCATGTCCATCCCTATGTCCACGCCAACCCCCGCCCACCGACAGAAACCTATCACCCCCCTTCTGTTCTTCACCGAGGAGCCACAACAACCTCGGTCGACCGAAGCCGACCATCAACGCGTCTTCGCGAAGTTCGTTGCGCGTATGGAAGAGCTGTCGGACGAGGACCTCCCCGATTCGAACGTCACGGTTGGACTCGAGGGCGTCGAGCCTACTCCTGCGCTAATGGCCTGGGCCGACTCGACTCGCGCGGACCTCGAGGACATCAAGAGGCGGCGTGAGGCGCACATCCAGGCCATGTACGACCAGCTCGAAGCGTTGTGGCGCCGGCTGGGCGTCGCAGATGCTGACATGGATGCGTTCGTGGAAGCCCAGCGCGGGACGACGGACGAGACTATCAAGTCATACGAGGAGGAACTGGAGCGTATGCTCGAACTCAAGCGCGAACGTATGGGCACCTTCATCGAGAACGCTCGCGCGGAGATCATCAAGCTCTGGGACGAGCTTATGGTCGGAGATGAAGAGCGGGCAGACTTCGCGCCCTTCGCAGACGGTAAGCCACGCCGTTGTGTATGCGCGCAACGTTTCTGACTTTAGCCTAACAGACGAGCATACGGAGGAGTTGCTGATCATTCACGAGGAAGAGATCAGGCGTCTCAAGGAAGACCGCCGGATGAAGGGACCACTCCTACACAGCATCAGGAAGTACTTCGATATCCTCGAGGATGAGAAGGAGCTAGCGGCAGCCGCGGGCGACCAGAGTCGGCTGCTCGGGAGAGGTCCGCGAGATCCTGGGAGGCTCCTCCGGGAAGAGAAGATGCGCAAACGCGTCACGAAGGAGAAACCTCGCGTGAGTGCTATTGCTTGCGCCACATCCTCGCCACAGTCTAATATTGACGACGGATCTAGTTGGAGCAGGATCTACTCGTATCGATACCGTCCTGGGAAGCCGAGACAGGCCGCGCATTCCTGGTGCACGGCGTGAGCATGCTACACCTGCTCATGGAGACTATGCCCGCCATGGACAAGGAGAACGGGAACAAGCGTGTCACCAAGGGACGCGCCGGCTCCGTTCCAGCGCGCGCAACCACTCCCTCCAACGGACACTATCTCACAGCCCCGACATCTGGACATGGCGGGCCTATCAAGACAGGCGTTGTCACTCCCGCGGTGCGCCCATCGTCAAGTCTATCCAACTCGCAATCCGTCCCGAACAAGCGACCGCGTCTTGGCGAGGCAACTGCCGCTCACAACAACGCACCTCCCACACGCGGACCTCTAAGCAGCAGTCGTGGCGCGCACAATAGGGCTGTCTCCCCTACCAAGATCCCTCATCCAGGCAAGACCCCTGTTGGCGCGTCGTCGCTTCCCCGTCCCGTTCCCATCGCTATGCCCGTGCCCAAGGTGGGCACACAACACCATGCTCTCGGTCATGGACGAGTGCCGTCGGCGCAACAGTTATCATCAAGTCACGCCTTACCCTCACATCAACCTGGGGCGCGCGCGGTGTCGTCGTCATATGGGCGGGGCTATTCGGGGTCTGGGTCAAGCGCGGCGATCGCTGCCGCGGCTGTGGCGAAGAAGGCTTCTCGCGCAAGACGAGAGAGCTTCAAGCCGAGGGCGAGCGTCGACGAGGACTGGGCGGCGGGTATAGGTCTCGGAGATGGCGGGCGTCGGTGGGCTGGTCTCGCCGACGGCGCGGTAAAGGAGGAAGACGAGTATTGATCGAGCGTCGGCTTGGTGTACTATCACTGGCGTTAGGCCTGATGTCACCTCTCGGTTCCCCCCTTCGCGCTCGCGGCCACCGTTCCTTGACTTATGCGAACATATTTAACTTGAAGACGTATGCTGCTGTATGGTGTCCTGAGTCTCCGCGCCGCCTGTTACTTATTCGTTACGAACGTTATGCCTTTTCATGATCTACATTTCTTTGCGTTGTGTACTTTTACCGTTATGATAGCTGTCAATTGATGTATGGACTTGATGAGCCTTGTAAACTGCTATTAGCATCATTCAGGAATTAGGACGGCGGACAGCGGGGGCCATGCAAAACGTGTTCCAAACGCCGCGGCGCGCGTCGTGAGCGAAAAGAAAGGGACAGGCGCGCGTGGTGGCTGACGCAGTCACGTCCTACCAAACGTTGTGACAACTTTGCTTTTCTCCACCATCGTTCACCGCGGAAGGTGACGGCTGCCAATCAGCCTGATACGCAACCAAATCTTTAGGCTCTGCGATATGCACTCAGCCGTCGTCGAAACCATTCCTCGCAGTCTGTGTGCGCAGTGCAGTGCTTGACTCTCAGCGCCGCTTCATAGCAAGTATCATGCATCATGGCTCTGATAATCACGCTTGGCCTACTGCTATGCTTCAGCGCATGACGACGGCAGTTCTGTTGCCCAAGGAATCCAGAATCGGCTCAACGATATAAACTGCCATTCCTCAACCTCTATGAAATCTGCGGTGTTGTTGTAGACATAGTACAGCAACGGTGAGCAAATATCCGGCTCTCGTTCTCTGCGGTGCTTGCCATGCTGAACAACCCCCCTCCACCTCGGGTAGGAGAAGGGAGCGATAACATGCGCCACGTCGTACAGCATCGTCGCAAGAAGGCTTGGGGGCTGCCAGACGCACCCGAACAAGATCGGGATGGACCCGAACGCGAAGTTGAACTTGAACCAACCAACATGATCGGCGGCGGGCTAACCCGTGTCAGCCTCCCCAGCCACTGGGCCTATAACTTCGGCAGGCCACCCGCTGGACCTCCTTGTTCTCTACCGCCATCTCCTCCCCTCAGTCGTCTTCATTTGTGTTCTCGTTCCGCTCCATGCTCTCTCTTCTGCTTCGTGCTCTCTCTTCTGTCTCGTGCTCTCCTCTGCTTCGTGCTCTCTCTGGGGTCTTCGTACTAGCTCGTTCTCGGTGTCTGCCTTGGGTTACATGACTGTCTCGTCTTCCGCTGGGTCCTGGGTACGTTCTACTGGTCTCGCTGGGGTACGTCTTCTAGGTGTCTTCAGCTATGGGCTCTCTGCGGTGTAACCTTGGTGTCTTGTTGATCTACGTGCTTCTCTTTTCCCATCCCCGTTCTTCTCCCTTACTCGTTTTGCTCTCGTTCTCTTCGCTTTCGTTTTCTTCTCTCTGGATCCGTTTGCATTCAGAGTCTGTTTCCGTGGTGAGCGTTCCCGCTACATGTCGCTCTCCCTGCCGTGGCTGATCTATCGGTTTCTCCAGTTTCATGTTCGCGTTTCGTCTCCCCCCTCCCAGTCTCGTTTGCATCCCCCTCCCTTCCAGTCCCGTTTTCGTCTCCCCTCCTCCCCCCTCCCAGTTCTCTTTCCCCATCTCGTTCTTCTCTCTTGACTGGTCTTGCTATTTTTGTGTTCGCCTTCATTTTTCCCCCTGAGTTTCCTTTCTCTGGATCCGCTTGCATTCAGAGTCTATTTTCCTGGTGAGCTTTCTCGCCGCATGTCACTCTCCCTGCCGCTGATCTATCGGTTTTCCCAGTTTCAAGTTCACATTCATCTCCCCCCCACCCGCTCCCCCTCCCCAGTCTCGTTTTCGTCTCCCTTCCTCCCCCCTTCCCATCCCAGTTTCGCTTTCGTGTCCCTCCCCCTCCCCCCACCCCAGTTTCGCTTTCCCTCCCCTTCCTCCATCTCTGTGTTCCTACGTCTGCTGTTCCCCCCCAACAACGATGCTAGCCAGTGTTCTCTGGTAAGCCTACCGTTCGCCTCACTCTGGTCTCACCACATCTCTGACCTCCCGTCCTTTCATCAGCTCGTTTCGTTTTCTCCTTCTTTCTTTGATTCGTTCTTGTTCTTGTTGTTCGGTTTATCGGTTTCTTGTGTTCGGATTTGTTTGCATTCAGAGTCGGCTTCTCTGGTGAGCTCTTCACATATGTCGCTCTCCTTGCATTACTGATCTGTCGTCTCCCCTAGTCTCGCGTTCGTGTTTCCATCCTCCCTGTTTCCCTCCCTCTCCCCCGTCCCTTGCTTCCTTTCCCTCTCCCCCCGTCCCTTGCTTCCTTTCCCTCTCCTCCCCTCCTGCTTCATATCCCCCTCCCCCTCCCCAGTCCCGCGTTCGTGTTTCCATCCTTCTTGCTTCCTCTCCTTCCTCCCCGCTCCCCGCTCCCTGCGTTCTTTCCCCCTTTCGTTCCCTCCCCCTCTCCTCGTGTTCCGTCCATGCCCCTCTAGCTCTCCCTCCTCTCCGTCTCTATACTTCCCCTCCTCCCCTCCATCTGTATCCCCCTCCTCCCCTGCTTTCCCTGTCGTGTCCCTCTCACCATAACGTTGTGTGCTCCGGTAAGCACGTCGGTCTCCTCACCCTCGTCTCACCGCATTTCTGACCCTCCGTCTTCGTATTAGCTCTCTTCCTCCCCCCTTCCTCACCTTTCTTTCCTTTATTCGTTCTGCTCTGATGGTTCCGCCTATCCCGTCTGGTACCCTCTATCCTGGTTGCTCTCATCTATGCCGTCTAGTCTCTTGCGGGCAATCTGAACTTGGGTCTCTGGGTCTAAGTTCTCGTCTCGCTCGGTGTCTACCCTGCGCTCTCTAGGCTGTGCTCTACGCTGTCTGGTTTCCCTCTGACGCTCCGAGTCTCTCTATGCTGCCGGTCACACACAAAGGTACGTCCCGGGGGAGGGTGGACGCCGGCCTACGCGGCGTCCGTCCTGGCGCAGACCTTTTCGTTGGTCTCCGGGATAAGTACCTCTGGCGCGCAGTCTTGCGCGCCGGCAGGGAAACCAACATGCGCCTAAATTTCTCTTCAATATTCTCTGGGTTTCTACCACTGACAAGCTTCGCAGAGGGCGCCCACGCACATATTGAGACATTGCGTGACCGCGTAGTGCATCACGTACCAAACAGGTACGTTGTTCACTACTTCAGGCTTCTTATAAGTGCTCATTTACCATACAGCACGCGTCGCGTCCTGCTCGACCGCTGCAGCATCATGTGATCGTGTCGTGTCTCTGCACCCAACGCATGCGTGCGGTATCAAGTTTCAACGAGCGCGGGCGACGGTGCAAGAAGACGGTCAACGGATGCCGGGAACAAGCATAACGTACAGTTATGGGCGCCGCTGATCTTGTCGCAGGTTCCAATCTGGTTGCGACGCGCTGGCATGGGAGGAACGTTCGAGACGATCATTACGACTATGTTCATCCCGAGTAGGGGCGAGAATGGTACAATATACTACGAGCATACATATATGCAGTCCGTGCGTCCAGAGGAAAGCCCGTCTAGGTTCCGTGTGCATAAGTCCATGAGGTATCGGGGGCTGTCTACAGGCGCGGCGTTTGCGCGCGCTCAGTGGGGGCGTACTTCGCCTGCCAGCACTGTATCAGAATCGCGCAGCTGGCTATCAAAGAGGGGGGACGCGCTGCTCACCATCTCGTTCTCCTTCTTCTGGAACCCGCACTTCTCGTAGAAAGCTGCATGCGCGGCGGGCCGTGAGCAACACGAACAGACACCGAGCGGAGCGACGATCGCAGGGACTTACGTATGTTGCTGTCGCTGCAGTTGAGGATCGTCTTGTAGCAGCCGCTGTTCTCGCTGATGGCGGTGAGCGCGTGGATGATGCGCAGGCCGAGCTTCTTGCCCTGCTGGCTCTTGTCGACGGCGATGTCCTCGATGTGGCCCACGCAGCCGAGCCCGCGCAGGAACTTGCGCTCGATGAACACGCAGCCGACGCCGACGATGCGGTCCGAAGGGCGGTCGACGATCACGATGGGGTAGTATGTGCGGGGGGCAGCGCGCAGCGCGTCGAACTGTGCGCGCCACGCGTCTTCGCCCGGGTCGGTGACGACGGTCAGGACGGAAAGCACGTCGAGGTGCCCGCGGCGGTAGTCTGTTGACGCGAGCGGGCGCAGCTGTGGCGTGCATGTTAGTGGGGGTTTGTGCTTGTGCGCTGGGAGTGCGACGTACGTGGAGTTCTGCTGGTAGCTGCTTGGTGACCTCGGACGGGATGAGTTCGGCGGAGAAGGCGAGGTCGAGCTGGGCGTCGGGCGTGAAAGGCATAGCGTTGATTATCGTGGTGAGCGAGGCGAGGAGTACGTGTAGATAGTCTATGTGAAACGAGAGGACAAGGGGGGCGAGCGGTGGAGAGACGGAGAAGACGAGTGCGACGGTGGGAGAGCGCTGCAGAGAGCGACGCCCTAATTATCCGTCGCGTCTCCCTGTCTGTTTCGGGCCTAGCGCCCCGCGTCGGTGGCTGTCCGCTCTCCCAGACTCCGAGTCCCACCAACACCGCCGGCCGACTCCCGGCGGCGATGTCCTCCTCAAGGCTGTCCTCTCTCCCCCTCATGCAACGCCCATAACACTGGCGGCCACAGCCATTCCTTTCGTTCTCAACTGTCCCCAGATACACAGGTGCCGCCTCTCGTTGGTGGCTTATGCCGGGAATGCCGACTAGTACGGCACACAAGCATGAATGAAAACGCATCGCGCACGTTCGACCGGATTGCCAGCCGGAAACATCGCAACCACTCGCACCTTGGGTATCGAAGACCGTGTCCACTGAACGGCACGCTTATGTTCAGCCAGAGCCCCTGCATAGCGCTCATGCACTGGGTAGATCATCTGGACAAGTACTGGTTCCAATAGTAACGGTACCGAGCTAGCTTGCGCTCAACTGAAGCTTGAGGTTCATTCAATGTGAGTAAAAGTCGCTAGCTATGTCCTTCAACCGTCTGACTGATAGGTTTTAGCACTCTTAGCTTGCACCTATGACGGATGCGTAACCTGACGCGTAGTCAATCTATCCTACGCCAGTGAAGAGTGCGCTAGGACGTCATGCCTACGAGCGCAAACTCACCAGTCATGCATGGTTTTTAAACTAAGCAAGTCTATTCACAACGCCTTCACTCCCAGGCCGTCATCGATATCTGGTGCAGGTACGTATGGGCGCGAGCATTTCAGTCAACATGCTCGCCCCCCTTAAGAATCGAAGGCGCGAGCAAGGCGAATCGACGAAGGTCCGAGGTGACGCTTCAGCAGTAAGTGTAGTTGCTGCGCTCCTCCCACCGATATCGTTGCGAACTCTCTCACCGCCGTCAGGTGAACTGGCCGTTAAGCCTACTGCCATATGGCTCAAGGAGTCGCCGCGAGATCACATCCGTCCTGAAGTACAAAAGAAGATCGGACACGGTCCCCGGTCAGCGAGATGCGGTTATATTCGAGTCGCGTTCACAGTGCTTCTACGATTGCTCTACTACGGCGCTTCGGACGATGTGGATGCCGAGCGACGGTTAGGCAATCACTGGTGCGCTTGCTCGTAGTGGCCAGAGCTCTGTTGTAAGGCCCATATGCTCGCATTGAAGTTACGGCAAGTTTCCTCACGTATGTGTGTGCTTCTACTGAGCGCTGCGCAGCTCACTTCACCGCGGTCCACAGATGTAGCAGGATATGCTTCGGCAGCTTCCCTGCCTAGTAATGCATCACCTGCCAGAGTCTCGCAGTTCCACGGCTGTCACGACGTCTTGCTGGACATGGTCGGCATCCTTAGTCACTGCGTCGGAAGTCCTGTCCAACTCGCCATGAGATCCGGTCGGCATCTCTCTGCGACCACCGCGCTGATGAGGACATAGGTCCATCGATATCGCTTGCCGCGAATCCATGCGGGATGCCCCGTACGCCGTCCTCTCTAGTCGCCGCGGACTTCCCCGCCTCACGTCCCGCTCACCAGAAGCGCACGCACACCGGACAGCCGTTCTGCCCCTCGGAGCCCGACCTTCTTCAATCCCGCATAGACGCACCATCCAGCACCGGCCACGCGCGTCGCGGGAGACATAACGAGTACGTGTGCAGCCGTTTACCCAGGCCTGTGAATTCACACAGCGGGTGCGCTGGATCCACAAACGGCTGCGCGTTTGCCGGCTATCGGCCCGCCGAGCCTTCTAGCTCTCAGGCATGCTGAGGAGGCTCTTGCGGAGGGCGCACTAGCCCAGTCGCGTATAGGGAGGCCCACGGAGATTGGTGGGTCCATGCCGTCGTCGTGTTGGGCCCAGGGACGGAGGTGGTCAGGAGGCGCGGGCGGGAGGGTATAAGTACCCTGTCGCACGCGGCTGGCACGTTAACCAACCATCTTGTCTACACGAAATGAGCTCCTCCTCTACTCCCGAGACGAAGCGCGTTGCGATTATCACTGGAGCGGCGGAGGGTATCGGGCGCGCTATTGCGCTCCGGCTCGCGAAGGACGGGTTTGACCTCGGCTTGTTCGACCTGCCCCGCGCCAAGGAGCGATTGGAGGCGGTCGCGGAGGAAGTCCGGACCGCGCACGGCGCGCGGGTGGTGCACGTGTACGGCGACGTGTCGAAGGAAGATGACGTGCGGACTCTCGTGGAGACCGTCGTGCAGGAACTTGGCAGCGTTTATGCGGTAGGGGCGCATTACTTGCGGGGCGCAGGAATCGTTGTTGATCTAAGTTTTCGCAGATGATCGCGAACGCGGGGATATGCATCAACCAAGTCTTGCACGAGAGTACGTTCGTCTTCTTTTGTTGTTGTTGTACAACATGCAGTGTTGACGTGTGGACGATTTCAGCAACCTCGGAGGATGCGGACAAGCTTCTCGACATCAACGTGAAGGGCACCTTCTACAGCTTCAAGTACGCAGCGATCCAGATGATCAAGCAAGGAACCGGCGGTCGTCTCGTTGGTGCCGCGTCCATTGCGGGAAAGAGAGGTGCGTGGACAGTCGTCGGATAGGCCGAGGGAACGCTGAGGGAAATTGCAGGGTTTGCCGAGCACGCGCTATACAGCGCGTCGAAGTTTGCGGTCCGCGCTATAGTCCAATGCGCCGCGCTGGACTACGGACATTATGGCATCACGGTGAACGCGTACGCGCCAGGCGCATGCGACACGTCGCTCTGTACGTCTGGTCTCGTTCCGTCCTATCGGGGCGATGCTGATGAAGAGGATTGTATTAGTGACCGGAGTTGACAAGCACTTCGCGACGAAGAACGGGGAACCCGTCGGGACGTACAAATTGAAGGCACAATACTGTCTTTCTCGCGAATCGATCCCATTGCTGACATCGCTTGCCCCGTTGTTTTAGTTCAGCGACGGCAATGCGTTGAAGCGTAACGCGCGGCCGGAAGACATCGCGAACTTGGCGTCCTTTTTCGTGTCGGACGACGCCGGGTTTATCACTGGTACGTTGCCTTGCTTCCGCGCATGATCTTGAGTGCTAATTCGGATGGCGCACATCGTAGGGCAAAGTGTGAGTGGAAGACGTCTGTCCGGTTCCGATGCGTGAAGCTGACGATCTTGACTTACACAGTACCTGGTCGATGGAGGGACCTGCTTCGATTGAGCGAGAGTCCACCCATTATCTCCCGGAGACCAGGAAGAGCTAGCCTTCCGCAGTCGTAGACTATCAATATTGATGCCCGTAGCTCGTCAAGAGGGAATTCACAAGTCTGTTGTATACCACATGTGTGTTTAGTTAAAGATGTACTTCATACGAACCTCCAATGCCTACGGAATATTCAAGTAAAAATATGAAGGTGGGCTTAGATCTTCTCGAGTCTGCTTGATGGAACGGGGGTGGATGTCGGAGCTGCCGCGCCGCGTCTCGCCGCGCTTTGCTGGGATGTGACGGTATGTGATTGTTGGCGTCAGTCACAGCTCGACACGACGCGTCACAACTACTTTCTGGCAGGCGCTCGCCGGCGCCGGGGCACATCCACGCGCTCTCGTTCTCCCATCCCCCGTCTCTTCTCTCCCATTTCTCATCATGGCTCGGGGCTCATCTGGCTCTTTCAAACGTGGAGGACGCGGAGGATCTCGTGGATTCAGGGGAAACAGCAATACTTCATATCGTGGCGGCCGAGGACGCGGTCGCGGTCGCGGCGGTGGAGGAGGACCCAGCGACGCGCAACCATTACGCGACGAGGAAGGAAATCAACTCACGGAACGCTTCGAGCAGGTCAAGACGAACGATGAGGTGGACGAAAAGCTGGGCTTTGCTCGTGTCCAGGAGGGACCTCTACGAGAGGGGTGGCTAATTAACATGCACCCAGTGAGCACCGTGCAGCCATGTCCGAGTCGCGTCGCGTCTGACCGCGTTTCTAGACATTAATGAAGGACGCCGACTGGCCTGGAGGAAAGGCTGCCGTGGACTTCTACTTCATACAAGACGATGGCGGCATGTTCAAATGCACGCTGCAGTACGAGCCCTACTTCTACATTGCCTGCAAGGTGCGCCTCATCTTATATCTGGACCCCTGGCAATCCTCTTCGATGCCTCACACGGCGGGCCACAAAATATCGCATTCTGGTCCGGGCCAGATTTGGGGCCCCGGAGGCGGTTCTGGTCCGCACCGTGTGTAAGGCATACGCCCCGAGGGACTCGGTTCGGTCCGGACACTGTGTAAGGCCATTCTAAAACCAGAAATTTCTCTCGACACGACCCAAAATCTCGTCGTGAACCAGCGGGTGGTCCGGGCGTGTGTAAGGCCTCGCGCGTCCAGAAAGCCCTTTCTGGTCCGTTCGGTGTAAGGCATAGAGTTCCCGGAAGCCTCATTTTGGTCCGGGCGCTGTGTAAGGCATCTGGGAGGATTGTCAGGGGTCCTCTTGTACCCTCTATGTCCGTGTACTGACAATTGTTGTAGAGCGGAATGGAAACCGTGATCGAGGAATGGCTTCTAAAGCGGTACGAAGGTGCCATCTACCGCATAACCCGCGAGCGGAAAGAGGACCTGCAAATGCCGAACCACCTCATGGGCCACACCCGTCTATATCTCCAGCTACACTTCCGGAACGTGTCAGACCTTCTAACCGTGCGGAGAGACATCATGCCCCTGGCTCTGGCCAACAGTGCGAAACTGGATGCCGTCGACGCATACGCCGAAGTGGTCAACGCGACTGCTGCCGCTGCGACAAACATCGAACTCGAGGGCGAATGGGCTGCAGGTGTCGGCGGAGGCTCCTCAAGGCGTACCGGCGTTCGCGACCAGGACCCGCGAGAGGGTATTATCGACATTCGTGAATACGATGTCCCCTACTACCTGCGTGTCGCCATGGACAACGATATCCGCGTCGGCCTGTGGTATGCTGTTTCCTTCACTACAGGCCAGCCCGCGTTCAAGCTGCTCACGGAGCGCGTGAAACGTGCGGACCCCGTCGTAATGGCCTACGACATCGAGACGACGAAGGCGCCGCTCAAGTTCCCCGACCAGGCAATCGACCAGGTCATGATGATCTCATACATGATCGACGGGCAGGGCTTCCTCATCACCAATCGCGAAATCGTCAGCGAAGATATTGACGACTTTGAGTACACCCCGAAGGAAGGTTACGAAGGGCCTTTCACAGTCTTCAACGAGCCAGACGAGGTTTGTCGAATTCACGCTCGTGGCATGCGACTATGATACTTACTTGTAACAGGCTGCAGTCATCCGACGGTGGTTCTCTCACATCCAGGACGTCAAGCCGACGGTCATGGCGACGTTCAACGGAGACTTCTTCGATTTCCCCTTCGTGGCAGCGCGCGCGAAGGTGCACGGGATCGACATGTTCCTCGAGATCGGCTTCGCGATAGATTCCGAGGATGAGTACAAGAGTCGCTCATGTGTCCATATGGACTGCTTCCGCTGGGTCAAGCGCGACTCGTACTTGCCGCAGGGCAGTCAGGGTCTGAAAGCCGTGACGACCGCCAAGCTGGGCTACAACCCGATTGAACTCGACCCCGAGTTGATGACACCGTATGTTCTCTTTGGCGCTGCGTTGTGCACGATGCTGATGCGCCTCTAGATACGCCGTCGAGCATCCGCAGATTCTCGCGCAGTACTCCGTCTCCGATGCGGTGGCGACGTACTACCTCTACATGAAGTACCTGCACCCCTTCATTTTCTCCCTGTGTAACATCATCCCGCTTTGCCCGGATGAGGTATTGCGCAAGGGAACGGGCACACTGTGCGAAACGCTCCTCATGGTAAGTTTTCCGCGTTGCCATGTCTTGAGTCGTTCGACTGAACCATGCATCTGCAGGTGGAAGCCTTCCGAGGTCAAATCATTGTGCCCAACAGGCACGAAGAGTCCCACGGGAACATGTACGACGGCCATCTGCTCGCGTCGGAAACCTACGTTGGTGGACACGTCGAGGCGCTGGAGGCTGGCGTATTCCGGAGCGACATCGAGACTCATTTCAAGATAGAGCCATCTGCCGTACAGAAGGTACGCGTTTGGGTATGATCACCTGGCAAGCACTCACCTGATAATCTTGTAGCTTATTGACGATCTCGATGCTGCATTGACCTTCTGCATCGTCGAAGAGTCTAAGTCCTCGTTAGAGGCCGTCACGAACTACGACGAGGTGAAGGCGGCTGTCCAAGCCAAACTCGAGGAGATGCGAGACAACCCGCAGCGCCTGGACAAGCCGCTCATCTACCACCTGGATGTTGCCGCCATGTACCCCAACATCATGTTGTCCAACCGGCTCCAGCCGGATTCGGTCGTCGACGAGGCGACATGTGCGGTCTGCGACTTCAACCGCCCCGGGAAGGAGTGCGACCGCAAGCTGCAATGGGCGTGGCGTGGCGAGTTCTTCCCCGCGCGGCGAGACGAGTTCAATATGATCAAGCACGCGCTCAACCAGGAGAGCTTCCCGCCCAAGAAGCCCGGGGGCCCACAGCGGAAGTTCAGCGACCTGCCCCAGGCCGAGCAGACCGCGCTCCTGCACAAACGGCTAGGCGACTACTCGCGGCGGGTGTACAAGAAGATCAAGGACACGAAGATCGAGACGCGGGAGGCGATCATCTGCCAGCGCGAGAACCCGTTCTACATCGACACGGTGCGGCGGTTCCGCGACCGGCGGTACGAGTACAAGGGCCTGCACAAGACGTGGAAGAAGAATCTGGACGTGGTGGTCGGGGAGCAGCGCTCGATCGCGGAGGTCGACGAGGCGAAGAAGATGATCGTGCTGTACGACTCGCTGCAGCTCGCGCACAAGTGCATCCTGAACTCGTTCTACGGGTACGTCATGCGCAAGGGCGCGCGCTGGCACTCGATGGAGATGGCGGGGATCACCTGCCTGACGGGTGCAAAGATCATCCAGATGGCGCGGCAGCTCGTCGAGCAAATCGGGCGGCCGCTCGAGCTCGACACGGACGGGATCTGGTGCATGCTGCCGGGGGTGTTCCCGGAGAACTTCAAGTTCCAGCTCGCGAACGGGAAGGCGCTCGCGTTCTCGTACCCGTGCACGATGCTCAACCACCTCGTCCACGCGGAGTTCACGAACCACCAGTACCACGAGCTCGACCCCGAGGCGGGCGAATACGTCGTGCACAGCGAGAACTCGATCTTCTTCGAGCTCGACGGGCCGTACAAGGCGATGATCCTGCCGTCGTCGAAGGAGGAGGACAAGCTGCTGAAGAAGCGGTACGCGGTGTTCAACGACGACGGCTCGCTCGCGGAGCTCAAGGGCTTCGAGGTGAAGCGGCGCGGCGAGCTGCAGCTCATCAAGATCTTCCAGAGTCAGATCTTCGAGAAGTTCCTGCTGGGGGCGACGCTCGAGGAGTGCTACGCGGCGGTCGCGCAGATCGCGGACCGCTGGCTGGACGTGCTCTTCAGCCACGCGGACGACCTCGCGGACGACGAGCTCGTCGAGCTCATCGCCGAGAACCGCAGCATGTCGAAGACGCTCGCAGAGTACGGCGGACAGAAGTCGACGTCGATCAGCACCGCGCGCCGCCTCGCGGAGTTCCTGGGGGACCAGATGGTCAAGGACAAGGGCCTTGCGTGCAAGTTCATCATCTCCTCGAAACCGATGGGCGCGCCCGTCACCGAGCGTGCTGTGCCCGTTGCGATCTTTTCAGCCGAGGAGAGCGTGAAGCGGACGTACCTCCGAAAGTGGCTCAAGGACAACAGTTTGACGAACTTTGAGCTGCGCTCGATTCTCGACTGGGACTATTACATCGAGCGCCTCGGGTCCGTCATCCAGAAGCTTATAACCATCCCCGCGGCGATGCAGAAGGTCACGAACCCCGTTCCGCGTATCCGTCACCCGGACTGGCTCTTCCGCCGTGTCGCGGCGCTGGATGACAAGTTCCATCAACACAAGGTCACGGACTTCTTCAAGGCCGCTCCCAAGCCTGTGGCGAGCGATAGCATGGACATCGAGGATACGATGACGCAGCGCACGCAGGAATCGGGACCGCGTCTTGCAGCGGTATACCGCAAGTCACAGCGGAGACAGGAAACCCCAGAGGAGACTCCAGCGGAGAAACTACTCGCGGAGCCCCTACCGGACCCGTCAAGGAACTACCGCAAGTGGCTGAAGATCATGAAGCGGCGCTGGGCGCATAGGCGAGGAGATATATCTGGGGACGGGACCGTCATGCCCTCGATGTTCCGTGGCGTCCGGACGAAGCAGAGCACGCACTGGGACATCGTCCAGATCCGCCCGAACAGGACGCCAGGTCGGTTCACACTGTGGCTCTCGGTGGACGGGACGCTCTCTGCGGTACCCCTTCGCATTCCGCGCGAGTTCTACATGCACCTGCGGACGCCGCCGAAGGAGGACCAGTTCAACCACGAGATGTACCAGTGCGAGAAGGTCGTTCGGAGCTTGCCTCGTGATCGTCAGTGTGTCAACCTGTACAAAATCACTGTGCGAGAAGACCTGTATGTGGACGGCCAGGAGCACTTCATCGACATCACGAATGACCCTAACGTCGACGGCGTATACGAACTCCAGGTAGGTTATCACATTTCGCGCGGTGTGGGCCAAGCTTTGCTCATGCAGTCTCTAGTTGCCGCTCGTCATGCGGTCGATCCTGAAGCTGGGCAAGACGTGCTTCAATGAGGACAAGACCATGACCTTGAACCGCGCAGAGACCACTGGGTTCGACTTGCAACAACTGAGCCGCTCCAAGCCCTCGGAATCGAAGAGGAAGTACCTCGACGAGGGCAGCGACGGGAAGTATATCTTCCTCTACCACGCCTGCTCCCACAATGCCCCTGTCCATGTCTTCGCACTGTTCATTCCAGGCGAGACCGTGAAGCTCCACATCGTCGACCCCGCCACTCGTCGGCAGCCAATCCCCCGACTCAGCGAGATGTACGAGAAACTCCTCGGCCAGTCCAAGACAGGCCCGTATATCTCCTACACCTATCCTGAGGATCTCGAATTCACCTCTACCTATCACGGGAACGACGCGACCGCGCTGAAGGCGATCTCTCGGGAACTAGGGCTCGTCGAGAACCGCTCTTTCATCGTGGTCGTCTCTTCCAGCAAGGAGCAGAGCTACTTCGATCTGCACACGCCGAAACTTTCGAAATTCCCGGTGCTGTCGATGAACAAGACCAAGTCCGCACATTCACTGGATGTCTTCCCGTGGCAGACAAGCGTCGCGCAGAAGCTCGTCAGCCGCTACCTGTCTCTCGGCAAATGGCTCGACACCGCTATGGCGCAGGCCGACTACTACGATCTTCCCGTCGGCCACATCGAAGGCGATAAGCCGCTGCTTTTCGCCGACGTTGAGTTCGCACGGAGACTTATGAGTCAGGACGTCGTGCTGTGGTGGTCGCCTGGTGATCGGCCCGACCTCGGTGGCATCGAAGAGGACAACCGTCCGCAGGAGGAACTGGCCAAGACCGAGTTCACGTCTCCTGGGTGCTACTCGAACGTCTGTTTGGAGATCACGGTCCGCAACCTCGCGGTGGACGCTGTGCTACACTCTGTCATCGTCAACGAGCTTGAAGGTAGCGGTGGCGCGACGGCATTCGACGCGTCACGCACCCTGGACGAGTACTCCAAGGGCGACGCTATGCAAGATCTCACGTTGGGCGAGTCTAACGTCTCGCCACTGGCGTTCAGTATCCTCAAGTCGCTCGTGAAAACGTGGATGCTGGACAAAATCCAGGGCAACTTCCAGAGCCCGGCGACAACCGTGCTCGACCACTTCTGGCGGTGGATCAGCTCGACGGCGTCGCACATGTACGACACTAGCATACACCGCTTCATCCACGGACTCATGCGCAAGACGTTCATCCAAATGCTCGCGGAGTTCAAGCGTCTCGGATCCCATGTTGTCTACGCCGACCTCAGCCGCATCCTCCTCGTTACCTCCAAACCACCAGGGACGGCACATGCTTACGCGACATATATCACCACCGCGGTCACCTCACATGAACTCTTCCAACACGTCTACCTCCACACAGAACGGTTCTACGACTTCCTCATCTTCATGGACGAGGCCAACTACGGCGCGGTTGTCTGCGAGAACCCGCTTGCCATTGAGCCCCCGGAGGAGCTCGCCATCGAGATGCGCTGGAACATCCAGTCTTTCCTCCCTCCTGCCATCCAATCCGATTTCCGCGCCCTTGTCCGTTACTTCCTCGTCGAGTTCTTCCGCACCTCGCAGAAGTGCAAGGGAGCCGCCCGCGTACCTTTACGCGCGCTCCAGAACGCGGCCCCGGACGCAACACAGCTGGACGTGACCAAGGCCAACGAGATCTCCGCCTGCCGCGAGTTCGTCTCCCGCAAGCTCATCCGACGCACCCTGCGTATGCTCGGTGCCGTTCTCGACCGGCATCGCGACGCGCTCACGAGCGAAGACCCCAGCGCGCTCGTGCAGTGGGACTTCCCCGTCCTGCCCGGCTCGCACCTGCACCTAACCAACCCGGGACTCGAGTTCGCCAAGTTCGCGTGCGCGGTATTCGCGCTCGCCAAAGACCACACGCTCGAAGTCGGACTCCTGAAACGCTCCCTCCTCGAGCTCGTCGGCGTGCGCGAGTTCGCGCCCGAAGCCTCCTTCCAGAACCCATGCGAGCCGCTCAAGCTCGCGAGCGTGCCATGCCAGCACTGCGACGCGATGAAGGACTTCGACTTCTGCCGGGACCCCGCGCTGCTGCCGTCCGCGCGCGACCCCGCCGCGGGCGCGCGCTGGCTGTGCGCGCGCTGCGACTGCGAGTACGACCGCACGGCGATCGAGTTCGCGCTCGTGCGCGTGGTGGGCGACGCGGAGCGGCGCTTCGCGCAGCAGGACCTGCGCTGCTCGCGGTGTGCGCAGCTAAGGTCGGACAACGTCGCGAAGCATTGTCAGTGTTCGGGCAACTACCAGCTCACGGTGAACAAGGCGGAGGTGAAGCGAAGGTTGAGGACGATCGTGAACGTTGCGCTCGCGCATAACATGGGCCGTCTGAAGGTACGTCTCGGCGGGCGTTTTGCTAAGTGATCTGATCTGATATATCTCTTTGCTCCTTGCAGGAGGTCGCCCAGACGCTGCTCAACAACTGGTAGACGACTCGTGTAGACGACTCACGCTTGGACCCTGCGTGCCATTGCATCTGAATCATCGCTCTGCATTCCTGTTTTCATAGCATGTATTGTTTTCCATCTCTCCACGATAGGCCACGACTGTTTAGCATGTTGTACTTGTACACCTCATGAACCTGCACGCTGTTAATTAGACCCAATGATGTCATTCAACCGCACCACGATGGTCGAGCATTGCACAGATTTGTACATCAACACGATGTCAGAGGATGTCAGCCTGAAGATCAAGACCGTGGATTTGACCAGGTCCATGCAACGAATTGCCCTTGGTCAGGGGCATGCTCACCATGCGGAATGTTTCACCGGAAGCTGAACATGTGCGGACGATGGTTCGAGATTAGAGAGACTGCTTCATTCGTACACACAGAAAAGTAAAACAACACTAGTAATCTAACAGCGCCAGTACATGCAAACGAGCCGAAGGAAAGCAGTGGAGACCAGCATTCGACGACAAGACGACGCACAGACGCAGAGAAAAGCCGGAAAAGAAGAATACAGGACGCGGGAAGACGTATGTACAGGCGCCACCGCGCCGACCGAGCCTGGTAGCGCAAGGGGCAGAGAAAAGTCCGCGGAACTCCAGGGAGAGAGATCAGGAGGGGAGGGGATCGAGTGGGATCGCAGGGGTGGTAGGGTTCCGGTCGGGGCGGGTAGTTTAAATAGAAGAGATAAAAAGCGAGGCGGCGACAGCAGGAGACGAGAGGTGTAGGGAGTTGCATAATTGCCCGGAGGGCGTTGTTCGCGTCTTCGGGCCACGTCATGAGCAAAAGCGCGGTTTGAGTGAAATTTGCATACGACTTACCGGAACTATCACGCGTCCGCGTCTTTGCCATCCTCGTTGGCCGCCTCGGCGGCTGCCTCCGCCTCAGGCTCTTCGGCGATGGTCTCAGGCGCGGAAGCAGCGTCATTCTCCTTCTCTGCGGCGCCAACCTAGAGCGGGGGGCGATAAGCACCCTGGAGTCGTCCGCGAGGATTGCGGGACGTTGTACCTTGGATGCGGGCTTCTTGGACCCTGCGCGCGAAGCAGGCTTCTTCGCAGCTGCTGATGGGGGCTTCGCCGACGCGCGCGACGCTGGCTTAGCACTGGGTGCCCGCGATGCGGGCTTCGCGGAGCCCGCCCGCGACGCCTTGGACGCAGGCTTAGATGCAGGCTTGCTTGCAGGCTTAGCTGCGGCCTTCGAGGCGGGCTTCGCCTGCGCGATTTGGGGTCAGCGGCGTGAAACATGCGGAGGATGGACGGTAGTACCTTCTTTGCCGGCGGCTCGTCGCCGTTCACAGCATCCTCAGAATCTTTCTCGGGTGCGGCACGCTTACGGCCCTTGATGGACTTGGGTTTCTCTTCGCCGTCTGCGGCGGGCACCTTCTCCTTCTTAGTGCGCGGCTTGGCGGGGGCCTTCTTCGGGGCAGGCTCGACGGGCTTGGGGAGGTCCTTGATACGGGAGGAGCGGCGGGGTTCACCAGCGTCGGCGGACGGTGCGGCCTTTCGGGGCATTGCGGATGATGAGCGGGGGGCGGGGGAGGATAGGGAGGGGATGGTAGCGGTCGGGGGACAAGATGCGAGTGGCCGTGGCTGCAACTGAACCCTCCACCTATTCACGATCAACAAGTCGCGTCACGTGGCCCCTGCGGTCCCGTGACATCCGCGTGTTGTGCCACTTTCGCGCGCTCGGGCCTCCTTCGCTCGCAGCGCCTCCCCGTCGGGAGCAAGCATGCACGATGGACGGCGGGGCTTGCTCATCGTTGGCCTGGCCGAGACGACGACGAGCGCATGCTACTGGCCAGAGTTCCAAGGGCGAGTACAGCATTTCAGGAGACATCGGGGGACCCGACTCGTTCCGGCGTGCCGTATACGAGGTCTCGTCCATGGACGCGGGTCGTAAATAGGGACACGAAGCATCCGGACTTCCGCACTGGTCGTAGTCGGCGGTTGACCTTCGCGCAGAGCAGGAGGCGCCGGGAAAAAGTGCGTTGCAACAGCCTTCTACAGTACAGGGGACTTGGCACGAGTATACAGGAGGTTCGGACGGGCTTGCGGGAGTCACTGTCGCTTCGACCGGATTTGCTGGATCCGCGCGTCGAAGAAGGCCCTGATATCCGCCTCCTTCACCTCCTCGCCATTCTCTGCGAACGGACGAAGGTGTTTCATCAGGTCGTCTCTGGGGGGTTATGCTCAGCGCGTGATAACTAGGGGACGATGTGAGGCAGTGGACGTACCGCATGGCGTTAAACTCCATGATGCCATTCAGTGCTTTCTCGCGGGGAAGGCGTTGCAGCGCGCGCATGCCGAGCTCTTCGAGCGACAGACCTGAGTCACGGATGAGCTTCGGACTTACGAACGATGCATCTACAACGTACCGGAGTCTGGATCTTCCGGGGGTTCATATGTTTCTTCTTCCTCCAACAAAAACGAGTGGGACTGTAGTGACGGATGACACTGAACGATGTGTTAGCACATGTCACAGAAGGAAATAGGAAACACTCACGCTCTTACAATGACACCATCGGTCTCTCCAACCTTCGGTGAGAAAGACGTCTCCGCACCCCAGATTTACTTCTGCACTCTCGGGTAAGGACGCTGTCGCGTCGTCGTTAGACATCTTTGGTGGCGAGTCCGACAGCATACGGGTTATCCGAGGGTCCTGAGGAGGGGCCAAACATGGTGGAGGGGTCTCCGCCTCTGCAGATACCCGCGCCCTCTTCGCTTGGGGTTCCCCCTCCTTCGTAGGCGACCGCTCGCGTTTCTCTCCCGCGACGGGGGCATTCGAGACATCTTCTGCAGTCTTCTCATCCTTGCTCTCAACATCGACCGGCGCAACCTCTTTCGCCTCTTCCTGCCCGACGACCTGCCATGGTTCGACTTCGGAAGAACGCAGGACCATCATGGCGCCCGGGGTACCCGCCAGCCGTCGCAGGGCGTCGATCTCACGCACACACGCCCCGCATACAAGGACGTCATAGTCGTCCGCACGGATGAGCGGCGGGGGCAATCCCGACGACGACGCGTCCGACGCGCCGTCGTCTCCTGCGGGTTCCGCCGCGGGGGTAGGCTCGCGCGACAGTGGGCGCTCGCGGAGGTTCAGACATGATTCGTGGAACCAGTCCTATAACGCGTGTAAGACAAGGGTGAGCACGGATATCGCGACGAACACGGAGACACACCTCACAGGCAAGACACTGGATCATAGTCTCCCGCTCCTTCTCCACGTCGTACGGGCGTCCGCACCGACAGAACACGCCTTGGAAGTTCCGCCCATACACGTTCGTCTCGTTGGGCTCTTCGAGAGCGGTGTGCAGGGAGCATGCATGTGCGAGCGTGCGCGTCGGGCAGTCGCAACGAAAGCCGCGCTTCGGGAATAGCTCGAGCTGCTCATGGTCGGTGTGACACGCAATAGAACACGCAGAGCATATTCCACGGGGTGTAGATGAAGGGGACGCGCGGGCGCAGGTGAGACAGAGGTAGACGGCCTGGCGGATGTGTCCGAGGGAGTAGGTGCACTGGGAGAACGAGTGAGGGAGTGCGAGCGCAGCTTCTTGTAGGAGCGTAGTCTGAGACTCGAGCACAGCGGTCAAAGTCGCAGAATCGCCCATTGTTGCTGTCAAGGGCGGCGGGGGACGTGGACGTGACGGTCGAGGAGGAACGGAGCCTGAGCGAGCGGCGATGGCCCTGGGTCGACGCGCGCCCCGCCTTCTCTGCATGTGACCTCCACCGTCATGCTCCTCTCGCACGCTGCCCTCGATGTCGAGCTCGCTGTTTCTCCTATCTTGGTCTGCGTATCCCAAGCCAAGGAGCCACGGCGACCTCAGATTGAGCGACAAAGACAAGTCGCAATCGCTCGTGGTAGGAACGCGCGGAACGCCGATCCGAAACGCCCGCCGCTACTGCTAGAGTCACTCCGATAGCAGTCCCTCTCATAGATCTCACTTGCCCTACGAGCGCAGGTATCACTGCCTGAACGTCGGAGACACCCACCACACGCCGGAACACCCGCCAGAGTCTGCGCACCATGTCGGAGCAGCCAAAGTACAACCCACCGGACCCGATCCTCCTCACGCTCTTCGCGAACCGCTTCATGAGCGTCGCGGAGGCGATGGGTCGTTCCCTCCAGCAGACCGCCATCAGTACGAACATAAAGGAGCGGCTTGACTTCTCGTGCGCCCTGTTCGCGCCCGATGGCGACCTCGTCGCGAATGCGCCGTTCATTCCGATCCATCTGGGGTCTATGAGTTTGTGAGTACTTCATGCAGCAGTAGAAGGCCGTCGACTGACTGACGTGCGCCGCGGCCGATCGCAGCGCGGTCAAGTACCAGATGCAGCTGCACGGGAAGACCCTGAAGCCAGGAGACGTCCTAATGACCAACTCCCCGCACGCCGGCGGCTCGTACGTCCCACCCATCGCCTTTCTCGTTTTCCCTGCCTAAATGCACCACGCATGCACCCAGACACCTGCCCGACATCACGATCATCTCGCCCGTGTTCGACGCGCAGGCGGAGAAGATCATCTTCTTCACCGCGTCGCGCGGGCACCACGCGGACATCGGCGGCATCCTGCCCGGGTCGATGCCGCCGACGTCGACGACGATCTTCGAGGAGGGCGCGCACATCTTCAGCTTCAAGCTCGTCAGCGAGGGCGTGTTCGACCACGACGGCCTCGTGGACTACATGGTCACGAAGCCCGCGCAGTACCCCGGCAGCTCCGGGTGCAGGAACCTGAGGGATGTGGAGAGCGACTTGAAGGCGGTAGGTGGCCTTGTATGCTGTCGTCCAGGCAGCGTGCTGATACGTACGCTACAGCAAGTCGCAGCGAACCATAAGGGTATCCAGCTTATCCAGCAGAGTTAGTTGCGCGCGTCTCATGGGCCCTGCTTCTGCTAATGATTGTCTTACGCAGTTGTGGACGATTACGGTTTGGAGACCGTGCAGGAATACATGTACCACATCCGCGCGAATGCCGAATCCTCGGTCCGCAACCTGCTTCGCGATGTCGCCAAACGCGCGGGCACGAATGTGCTCGAGGCGGTCGACTACCTCGACGACGGCTCCCCAGTAAGTCCATCTTAGGGTATGCCTGATTTCGATCTTACGAGCGCCACCCGTAGATCAAGCTGAAGGTCGATATCGATGAGAAGGCCGGTTCTGCCGTGCTCGACTTCGAAGGGACCGGTTGCGAGGTCCGGGGTAACCTGAACGCCCCGATCTCAGTCGTCCACTCTGCCGTCATCTACTGTATGCGTGCGATGCTCGACATGGACATCCCTCTCAACGCTGGGTGTCTCGTGCCTATCACTGGTATGTCCAGAGTGCATGTACTCTAGCACAAGCGCTGACGCTATACTACAGTGAAGATCCCTGACGGCTCACTGCTTCAACCATCGCGCTCGGCCGCCGTCTGTGGTGGAAACGTGCTTACATCCCAGCGCATCGTCGATGTCGTGCTCAAGGCATTCCATGCCTGCGCCGCAAGCCAGGGCTGCACGAAGTGAGCCATCCGCCGATCGCCGCGCTTTTAGCACCTCTGACGAACCCTCTAGCAACTTGACCTTTGGCGCGGGCGGTAAGGACAAGGACGGCAACAACATCACTGGATGGGGATACTACGAGGTGCGTCTGTACATCCGCGTCTCTTTCAATCCAAACGCTCATGTTTTTGTACTTGCAGACGATCGCGGGCGGTTCTGGCGCTGGCCCAGGCTGGCACGGCACAGACGGTGTGCACACGCACATCACGAATACGCGTATCGGCGACGTCGAGATCCTCGAGCGACGTTACCCACTCATCGTGCACCAGTTCGGGATCCGCGAGGGTTCTGGCGGGAAGGGCCAGTGGCGCGGAGGCGACGGCGTCGTGCGCGACATCGAGTTCCTCGAGCCCTTGCAGGTCTCCATACTCTCCGAGGTAAGCCATCCGTGCTCTCTAGGCTCCTTGAACGTTTCTGAGATCCGCTGCAGAGACGCACGAGGCAGCCCTATGGCGTCGATGGCGGCGAGCCCGGCGCGCTCGGACGTAACACGTGGGTCAAGCAGCTGCGTGAGTCGGACGGGGACGCCCCGGAGGATTCCAGCAAGCCACTGAAACCGCGCAACATCAACATTGGGGGCAAGGCGACGGTCTTCATGGGCAAGGGCGACCGTCTCCTCATCGAGACCCCGGGGGCGGGTGCGTGGGGCGCTCCTTCCGACGAGAACGACGGGGCGAGCGCACACGGGCATGAACATGTCCGGGCATGGGCGCCGAGAGGTAGTCTGGCGGAGAGGGAAGCAGCCCAGGCGGGTTTCTGAGTTGCGCGAAGGACAGCCCCGTGGAGGATTATCAACAAGGTGTACTCGAAGATGCATGATGCAATATGTACTGACAGCTGCAAACAGCCGTTTCTCAATAGCTCTAGGCAAGCCGCTGATGCTCCGCTATCGAGGAAGCACGGCGCGAAGTCGTCTATAATCGACATCCGTACATATACGGGTGGCGGTGCTGCTTCGATCGCACCGACGCTCGTCTCTTCACGCAGCTTCACGCTCGGGAGAGCAAGCCGCCCCCGCTTGCTCGCCTAGATCACCGCCAGAATGACCTACCCGCACGGACCTTCCTGATGGCTCCACTCCACTAGCAGGCGAGCTCGATAGCCAAGTGAGAAGGGCCGTGACAGGTATGGGGTTAGCGGGGGCGATCGTCTTAGGTGTCTCAGCCTGGCTGGCTGGAGGACGTCGCCTTTCCTTGCTCACTGCAACCACTTCACCTGTTAGACTGTCGATGAGCACTGCGAGTCCACATCAATCCGCGCGATGAAGCTCGACCTTTCGTGGCAGCGGTTGGGACAGCTCACCGTCAAGGCGATTGGTGTGGCGTGCGGGCTTTTAACAGTGACGCTGCTGTTCGTCGTGTCGTGGGGCGGGTCGTATCCGTCGTATGACCCCAACCCTCCCGTCCTTATTCCGAGGGAGGGCGATGTGTGGCATGTTGGGGAGTTGCATACGGTGGAGTGGTGAGTCTTCAGTTTTTTGAACACTATGAGCATCCTCCTAGTATATCCCAAAACAGTCTTCGTTGACCAGTCGGCTTTCTATAGGAGTGTCGATGGTATTCGGACAACAAATTCTTCGGGAAAGCCGGTCCTTGCCCTCCTGATTTTAGCATACTGGACCCAGACGACCGAACCAGCGTTGTTGAAGCGTGAGTGAGCCCACGCTCCTACAACTATAGGCCTTCACTAACCCAAACAATTGGTAGACGAACCTTTGACCGACTGGATCCCTTTGACGGACCAGATGGCGAATGTGATCGTACCCTCGGTTCCTACGCGGAGCGACTATGCTATATTCCGTACGTGTGTATATCCTGTCCCGACTACCTAGTGATGCTTAACATAGCGAATCGGCCGGGCAGTGAGCGCGCATGACGATCGCTCAAGCAGCAGTGGTACCATCACCATCTTCAATCCCGATGATCCAACTGGGGCAGGAGAACCCCCTCGTACGCTCACTGTCACGACCGCGCCCCCGATCTCGGTCACCGTCTCTCTCCCGCCTCCATCTGCTCTACCAGAGTCTATGACTTCCAACACCACCGCGACATCCACCACTGCGACATCTGCCGCCATGACACCTTCACAGTCTTCAATTTCTAGCATATCAACGTCGACACCTTCCTCGGGGTCTTCAGATTCTGACGTACCCACACCGGCACCTACACTATCGCCCAGGGAAGCCAGACCGCTGGTGGTGTCGAGCGCAGGTCGAATGGGTTGCGGACTTCTCCATTACACTCTGGCTATACTACTGCTCTTCCTATTCAACATCTTGTAGTACCTCGCCCTACCCCTCGCTCCTTCTCTGGCTCGGATACGCTAAGGGGCGCAGCGTCGCAGCGCGCGCGTAATATAGACTCCATGGACTTGGGCCATTTGCATACAGACATTTATAGACTTGCCACACCGGACAATATTCCATAGACACAATGGTGGACTTCAGGATCTAATCGTGCTTACGGACATGACCGGACATCGTACGCGACTCACACTCATTGCACTCCATTCGTATACATCTTACATGGGATATACATCATGTGGGATATACATCATGACTCTCCGGGTCCACGGGGAAGTTCAAGGGCCGTCGCCCATGATCGCATACTGTAGACCTGCCTCAGAGGACAACCACGATCTTCTCACCACTAACCTTGCCTTCCTCGAGTAAATTCAACCCCTCCGAGATCGCAGCAAGTCCTCCGGCCAACCGCCTGATCGGATTCGGCTTGAGGCGGCCCTGCTCGACCAGCCGCGGGATGGTCGCCGCGAATGCCACCATCTGCGCCGTGTCCTCCGGAGACGCCGGGAAGTGCGCCCCCGGCATATCGATCGTCAGTCCAAGCCCAGTGTGCACCAAGGTGACTACATAGGATTGTCAACACTGTACGCCAAACGGGGAGAGGTGAAGAGAGGGGCTGACTCACAGATGAGCTCGACGTCCTCTCGCACGCGCGTCTTGTTCGCCCACATCAGCGTGAGCAGCTTCCCACCCTCGGAGCCGAATATTCTCTGCGAGAGCTCCTGCGTGTCGGATAGGCCGATCGCGTCGAGCCCGTACCGGATGGTGTCCCCAGTCACGGCCTTGACCTTGTCGACGACCGCAGGGTCGCGGTAGTCGAAGACGGCGGTTGCGCCCAGCGATCGGAGAAGGTCGAAGTTGCGCGGGGAGGACGTGGTGACGACCTTGAATCCCGAAGCGCGCGCGAGCTGGATGGCGTACTGGCCGCACGAGGCTGAGGGGACAGGTTTGTCATTAGCGACGACTCGGAGACAAAGGTGAGCAGAGGTGATACTCACAACTGCCGCCGTAGATGAATACCCATTCATCCTTCTGCGAAACGTCGTCCGCCAGAAGAGGGAGCTCGAGCCTACCCTTGTGGTACAGCGCCTGCACGCATGTATACGTCCTGGAGGCTCGTCAGAACCGTCGACATCGGGATGTCGTACATAGAATGCGCCCACCCGATGCTCATAGAAGCCGCCTCTTCGAACGAAAGCGCCTCTGGAATCGGCCAAACGAGGTCCGCCGGGCTCTTGACATACTCCGCGAACGCACCCCGTTCGGCCGACCTTCCGCCATGCACGAATCCCGCCACGCGCTCGCCAGCCTTGCGCGTCGTGACGTTCGTGCCGACCTGCATGACCTCCCCGGCCCAGTCGCAACCCAAGATGGGAAGGAGTCCGGGGGATGAAGGTGCGGCCTTGAGCGCTGTGGAAGCATTTGTTCGTCAGTATGCATGACGTGGGGTATATTCCAGTTGGTGATGGGGACCGGCGTACCCAACAAGTCAGGCGGGCCGAGAGCGACGGACATGGTCTTCACTAGCACCTCGTTTTCGTTGATAGTAGGAACCGGATGGTTGTGTGCGACGGCGAGCGTCTTGTCCTGCAAGAATCAAATCAGTGTATGGACCCCCGCAAAGAGATAGTCGGGACTAACAGGTTGTACGACAAGGGCCTTCATGTAGTTTGGGATCGAAGGGGAAGACATGGCAAATGTGGTGAATAGCTTGGATAGGCAGGCTCGGGATGCTGCAGGCCATACATTGCAGCAATATGGCATATATACGCAAGGGCGCTCTGAAGTCCGGACAGTTGGGGATCGGCATCCCCAACGAGCGTGCCATTCTGAATCTGCCTCGCTCGCCTGTGGATTGTAGTTGTGAGAGCATACACGCCAAACGGGACGGTGCCGGGGCCGCGTAAACGCACGGCGACCGCGACCGCCTGCAACGGAACTTGGGGTAATGGGCGCGCGGTCGCATGCTGACTGCTCTGCGCGCTATATGCATTCACCGCGTGCGTGACTCTGAAGTGCAGAGGAGCCAATCGTGGAGGTCATCGCTGCGGAAAGTCCGTCAAAAAAGCTGCGATCGCAGCATATTATGGCACTCACTTACAGATCCCCCAGCGTGACCGCGCTTTTTGAGCTGAAGTTATGAGGTATGTCGGAAGAACGCGCCATCAAGGAGACGAGCAGGGTACAAATGGGCCCGAGTTCTGAGAGAGAGCGGTAGATCCAACGCTGGCGCACCGGAGCGCTACGAGGGTGCTACGAGGAGCCAGATTCATGGGGAAAGCTCACAAATGCGCATAGACGTGTCTCGACCACGTTGCAGGAGATTCAGCGAGAACGTATATCGCACGCGCCATGCACACACACACAGGGCTCTGGTCGCAGCCGTGGTCGTGGTCATGGAGCAAGAAAGTAGACGAGCCGCCCAGTGGCAGTGACAATTGGGACCCTTAGAGAAGCTGAGCATATATGGCAGGTGTCTTAGAACGAACGCAATGCAGGTATTCTTGCAAATATTGTTGCATGTCCCCGCAATTGAACTGATACTCATGGGGAGTAATACTACACCTTTGATGACTGGTATAGGGAGCGATGTCCAGAGCGCATTCGTGATCACTATGGCATGTATTGAGAAAAGCAACCGCAACCGAATCCGAATCCGATATACCAAGACACAGCCTAGACTAGCATGTTGGCATATTGCAGCCGAACAGCAGCTCCACAACTACAGATGAACCAATGTCCCAACGTATGCCCTGCATTGAGGACCTTCCCCGCAGACGTCGTCGCGGCTGGTGCATGCCCGTTTAGAGGGTGACCGGGAGACAGCCGATGGAGATCAGGCCGCCCTGTATGATGAATGGATCAGTCACTGCTAATGCTGAGCGCGAAATGGGACACGCACATGGCTGTTGTCCTGGCAGCACACGACGTTGGAGCTGCAGCTGCTACCGCCGACGCCGATGACGCTGATGGGCGAGCAGCCAAGGCCCACATCAGCGACGATGCCCTCCAAAACGATCCCGAGCAGGCCCAAGAGAGCGCTGGCTGCCGGGGATGAAGACTATGTTTAAAGCACGAAGTCAGGATCGTCTGTACGCAGATGGAAAGTGAGCAAGGGGCAGCTTACGCTCTGAACGGAGTTGCAGCACTGGACGGAGCCGGTAGAGCACTGACTGGCACTGGTGGGGGTCGACGCCGGTGCCGTCACCGTGACCGTCTTAGTAGGCTGGGGGGCCGGCGTCGTGTGGGCCTTACTGGTCGTGGTAGTGTCCCAGCGCTTGCCGTTGGGGGTGGCGACAGCAAGGAGTGCAACGGAGGCGATGGTGAGGGTGATGGAGAGACGAGCGAACATGTTTGCGAGAGGTATGGGGAAGGTTGGGAGAGCTGAGAGAGTTGAAGGCTGTTGGGATGTAAGCGGAAGAGTGATGCTGCTGCTTGGAGAGAATGAGCAGCGAGCAGGAGGGCCTTTATACCCCTGCGGGCGGCTCCTAGCCATGTCAGCTCTGCGTGTTCATGACGGTGAGTGACGCGCTCGTGCTCCTTGCTGGATGTGGCGCCAGACCTTGTACAGGGCTATTCACCCGAATACCATGACGTCCGAATAGTCGCGGCAAGTTGGCGTCGAAACGCCGCCTGTAGGCCGCAACAGGTGCTCGAGTGGAGCAACTTGAACAGTCAAGGCAATCATGCGGACAGGTACGCCCTCGAGCCGGCGTTGAATAGGAGCGAGCGTCAAGGTTCCGCAGAAGAGCAGAAGACCGCACAAGGCGGTACCGCTAGCTGGCGTCACGTCCTCTGCGAGTGAACGTTGCTTGGAGCGTCGACCGGATCTTACGAAAACGCCGCGGAAGGTGGGCACCTCGTCCTTGTGCGGCAGATGCACAGATGGGCGCCCGAAGACGGAGGACTTCCTGTGAGATCCCGTCGACATCGACCCTGTGCGCTGGACATGAACTTCGGGGGCAAGTTCCGCGTCATCGCCGCGTAGTCTGATGAAACAGCCGTAGATGCCATCCTCAGCCTCGGAGCTAATCGCGGTAGACGCAGGTACTTCTGCGGGACATTCTGCGAGCAGAACCAATCAGAATAAGTGTAGAATGGCATGCATCGGATACCACAGACAGACGAGTCGACAAGATCACGCTCAGCATTCGTTCGCTGAGCATCGCGTCATTAAAAGTTTTCTTCACTGTAAGCGGTCGCGTTATTCCCGCGAAACCAACAATAGACAAGGGTGGAAAGAAGAGCGGGGTATAGCTGACGCCGTGCGGACATGAAAGGACTGGAGGACATTCCACCGACCGGCACCGTCGACGTCGAGACCAGGCTGGATCATCCTCCCCGAGCACTTCGCATGCCATAACGGGATCATTCGGCATTTGCCGGCCGCGTATTCTGCCCCACTGACGACCAATTCACTCTCACTTTCAACCACCATGCCGATGCATCCTTGTCTGCCTAGTGCCCAGGCGTTATATGTCATATATCTGCTGACCCTCTGTCGAAATCCAACGCCTGTTTCATCTCTCTCGACATCCGTCCACCCTCGAGCTCCATCAATCGCTCAAGGATCCTCTATTTGTCTTCCTGTCACCAACGTTGGTGTATATGGCACGAGGACTTGATCTCCGACGGCGTCGTGCGCCAGCCCTGAGCTGCGCCTCTTATGGTACGCCATCTCCGTCTTAACGCCTTTTGACAGTACTTCCATCTGACGAGGGAGCAGTGCATATGCTCCGCGCGCTCGGAGTTTCCGGAGGATTGGCCTGGACGGATTCGTCTTCGCGGTTTGATCCACCAAGAGTACGCCCCAAACCCCGCCTTCCTCGAAAATTAGCCGTGGTGCTCTCGCTGCAGTCCATCCAGGGAAACTTGGTCGCGAGGATTTCCCTGTGTGCCTGGAGGAGCACTCGGATTGAGAAGAGGTGCACCTATAAGGTCAGATTTGCGCTCCTCGTCCCGCGGGATGCCACGGTTCGACGTGCAATACAAATTTGAGCGCAGGTGGTAATCCTCCTTCCGGGCTGGGGAGGGCACAGGTGGTGCACGTCTGGTGCCCCAGGATGACCGCCTATGGAGCAAACTCGTTCCTCTCTGCTTCGAACATGTCTCTTTCGCTGTGGGCTTCATGTGCTTCATGTCCGGTGCCCCCCGCGAGGATCGTCGTACTCGAGCCGTGGAGTCCGCTCGTTCATCTTCGCGTTGGACAAGCCGTTGTGCCTTGGTCCACCGTAGGCAACTGGTGCACATCTCACTGCGCCGGCTCTCCACTGGGTCCACATTGGCCCGTGCAACGCATCATGTCTGTCGTCACAACGCCTCATACCTCATACCCATTGTTTTGCCTCCAGATTGACTCTCAAGAGACGTCTGCTCCGTACAGCTGTCGGTTTCGCCCGTCTGTCGCGCCCCGCGAGAACGAACGGCCAGCCAATGGCGGGCGAGCTTGGCTTGGGCGCATCTCTAACTTATGCGCCATGTAGCCTGTCTGAGCGATTCTGCCCGAGGCTTGTGCTTGAGCTTGAGGACCCCCATAACCTTCCTGTGCACCTCGTCTTCCACTCCCTGATCTGCGCCATCCCAGTGCGGTCCCCTCAGTGCCAGTGGAGCATGCGCGCCAGGCTAGCAGTATCAGGCTCAGCTTCGCGGATGCACACCTCGGCATGTCGAGCGTCCCACTGCGCGCTCTTTTGCGGCAGGGTAGCACGTCAAGCGGTAGCGAACGTCGGGCTCTTTCC